>JABFPN010000740.1:0-39047 GCA_022817305.1 Leptoteleia sp. ZL-2020
GGGGGATTCGTCGCAGCTGCATCAATTATCGTTTCGTTTAGGGAATACCGACCAGTGAGTGCCCCCGACCGGTGAGTGTTGACTTTTGCGCCAAAGAAAAGGAGCGTTTATTGTCGCCCCGAACGCCTGCGGGGGGCGGGGGAGTGGGCAGGGGGGATTTTACGGATTCTCGAAGGCAAAAGGAGCGAGCGACCGGCTGCTTAGGCAAACGAGCGTGGTGAATCGCCAACGAGCCGGATTCCGTCCCGATCTGCCCAATAATCGTCCACGGATTATTAAATTGATTCGAATTTGTTGTTGCAACCGTCACAACACGCAACGCGAAACCAATCGTCGACTGTCCACGACTTTGATCGCTTCTTTTGGGATTATTTCCCATACTCCATTGCCCATTTGAAACTTCTGGCGTGAAATAGTTCTTTAATAGTAATTTAAACGTAGACAAGCAGTAGTTACAAATATGCGGAAGGACACAACATTATTAACATATAATTATAGTTCATATATGGAACGTGTTTAGGCCATATACGGGACGTGTACGGATCATATATTGAACGTATATAGACCATATATGCGACGTGTATGAATCATATATGGAACGTGTATAGACCATATATGAGACGTGTATGGATCATATATGGAACATGTATAGACCATATATGAGACGTGTATGGATCATATATGGAAGGTGTATAGACCATATATGGAACGTGTATAGTCCATATATGGAATGTGTATGGAACACATATGCGGCGTATATGAAAGAGATATGGATCATATATAGGGCAAACACCTGAACTTTTCCAACAGTTCAAACGTGTTCGAATACGTTTAAACATATTCGCACTCGATTATTGAAAGGCCTAATGTTTACACTTTATACTGTAACAGGAAAATGTAAACAAACAACGTTTACAAATTTAATAATATACAATTAATAACACTGTGTCTTTTTGAAACAAAACAAAGTATGTATTTGAAAAACGTTTTTTAAATATACGTAGAAATATCAATTCAGTTCATACAGTAGAACCATTGAATATCAACATAACTGTTTTGTTTTCAAACATCATACGTATGAATATTACAAGTAGAATTTAAAATGACACAGCGCTTTATCCAAGTGTATCCATACGTTGTTATAATATGTCACAATCAACGATTATGTATTATTTAATGTCAATCAATTGATGTTGAAAAGTTATAACAATAATAATTAATATATAATCTCTCTGCCGTTTTGCGTTCAATACAATAAATTATATATTTCCAGATTTTGCATTGGAACAAAAACGGTGAAATTATCATAGAAATGAATGATCAAGTATTGCTTAATTAATTTATGGTGTAACAGTTTAACATTCACAAATTGTATATTGGAACATCATTGTTATTTAAAAGTTACTATACTTAGTTTACTTTTACTGCTTTCAAAAGTACTCCTCTTTTATAAAAAATAAATTGTCTTTCCACATTAATTCAATACCTTTTAGTAAAAAGTATATTTTTGAATAAAAAGTTGTTTATTTTTTTTTTAATTTGCAGTGTACATTTCAGTGACTCGAGTACTAATGCGTTATATAAATTGATCGCACATATGATAATTATTGACTTTATTAACGACTGAAATAGTGGACTTTCACGCAGACTTAAAGAGATCATTGTGATAGTCAAGGGTTCAGGATCTGTTTCATTTTCACACGTAATGTACACAAGGGGGCGTTATCAAAGGGCTACTCGATAAAGTGAAAATAAAAATCAACGTCAACAATAATTTACCACTTTTTTTTCCTCCAGTTCTTTCTCAGCCCCTTTAATTAACGGACACTCGTGACATTTCATTAAATACACATTTCTTGCGATTTCGTGCAACTAATCAAAATTACAACGGCGTTTTTCATTTCACCCCCGCTGTACGGTACTTTCAGATGTCTGGTCGTGATAAAGTAAATTTACTTCCTTTCAATGGGCATTTAACTCAATGTTTTGACGCGAGAAATTTCAGTCAAATGAAAGGTTCATTCCCGATTAATTTTACGTACTTATGGTAGCATTAAAAAGTTATTTATTTATAATTATACAGTTAAGTCACTAAATCTTCTTTTCGTCTCTATAATTTATAAATACAACAAATAAAAATATAACATTGTACTGCATCATTAATGTTATAAAAAAAATACAATTGCAAAAAACAATAAAACTCGGTATTGCGTGAAGTTGCCGATGTTATACTCTAAGTGCGCGCGCAGTCGCGCCAAATATAAATAGCAAATGAAAATAAAACGAATTACACGGATTTTCAAGCGGAAAAAAATCTTATTAATAAAAGAATTCATTAGTTTTATGTAAAGCATTTCGTTAGTTTCGAAGTGTGGACTGTTATATGTTGATATTGAAAATGTTTGTTTACGTATGCTACTTAGTTCCACATATGAATGGATGATTATTGATCTTGGGATTATCCAGGCATAAATAATTGATGTGCTCGGTCATTTCATAACATCAAAAGCGTTGCACGTGTCACTTTAAGCGGGGCAGATTTTTAGAAGGGTGCATATTAATAATTTAAGCGACGCGCCGCAATGTAGTGTATTAATAATCGGCAAGCTATGCGGTCTAAGCAATAATAGCTCCATTTATATACTAATGCTCAAAAGTTCTGAGCCGCACTGTCATGAAACCGGGCGTTAAAGAAAAAGCGGCATGATAAATCACCAGTTTTTATATCAAATCGTGGAAACATTCGAAAAATAACGAATGTCGCTATTAATAATAGCAAATGTTTTTATTTAAATGCAATTATAATTATCATACTTAAAATAATTCCAGACACGTATATGTATATTTATATCGACTTGTTGCACGAAAATAATCATTTTATTAATTAAATATTCTATATTTAATTCTATTATGTATAATATTACTATACATAGTATTATTATAGATTATTATTATTAATTATTAATATATACTATTACTAATTATATAGTTTTATTGTACATAATTTTATATTATATGAATTATAATTCGTGAAACGTCATGCTTGTTATTCACTTCTCTCATTGCATAATCATAGTTAAATGTCAGAGATTGATGATTAGATTTCGTGCAATATTTTGCATCGCATTTTGGCAGCGTCAAATTTGAAATTAATTTACAAGACTCGTTTACCTGTTGCGCTAGTCACAATAATTCATATCAGATTTATTTTAAATAAAATGAACGCGTAAATTAATTGTAGCTCCCGTTTTCCGGATCCAATAAATCAATTTTATGAAAAGCATTATTCAACGATGTTATAATAAATGAATTAACTAGGAAACAGGTGGAACTCGTTTCCCGTGGAAAAATTACTTTACTTTGTTGAAAACAAAGTTGCAGTAAAATTTACTATACCCTGTGTCGTCGTCATAAGATTTGCAATATCTGCAAAATTACTATTCCAGTATAATGAATTTTTGTACATCAGCAATTTTGTGATATTGTTGAATTAAAAGCTAATATTATAATGTTTATTTTTTACTATTATTTATAGCATAACATTTGCTTTTTCAATGTTTCCTTAAATCGGTATAAGAAAAATAGTAATTCAACAAAAGTGTTGAATATCTGCTGATCTATTTCTTCAATTTTGCTTATCATACTAAATGTCACTTTTATTGTTCTAATTTAGAATTACTTTATCACATGTGAAAATACAAATTAAGGAGAAAGCTGCATTAAAATATATCCAAGTTTCATATTAATCTCTTGGATTATTTACACACACACATATATATAATGTAACAATAACAATAAAAAAAAATAAACAAAAATTTACTTTTTAATAACTACAAATAAAAAACAAAAAAAAAAATAAAAGAATGGCAATAAAGCATTAATTTGTTTAAGCCAAATCGCATGAACTTTTATAATAATACAAATAAATGATAAAGCGAGGCCAAGGATAAAGCGAAGTAACAGACAAAAGAGCTGAAAAGCGGGCGATAATAAAAGCCGCAATTCATTTGATAAAACTGGTCGCAATAAATTTATATTTGCAGCAGTCACACGCACGTTCCAGGGTGGACGCAAAAAGGAAAAAAGGAAACAAAAACAAAAAACAAAAAAAGAAAGAAAGAAATTGTTTGTGCTCTGTGAACCGCGCGAGAGAAGTATGACTTCTTCGGGTTTCAGTAAGTCTTATAAGTTATACGCGCATGTTTGCCATGCGTAACTAGTAGTAGGTATATATAAATAAATAGTTTTTTTCACAGACTGTACGTACGCAGCACATGCGCATATCGTTACACATGTACACACCGAGCAAAAATATGTACTCCATATATACTTATTTATGCATGGTATAATATTCGTCGCATATATGGGACATATATGCGATATATATGTCACATATATATGGCATGTTTATCATATAATGACTGCTATATATGTCTCATATATGCCCCATATATGTAAACATATACGAAACATTTAAGCAGTGCAAATCACATGTGACACATACGTCATATATACATGACATATATACCATATACATTATGCTTTACTATATATACTATACAGGTATAGTACAACGCTAAAGAATCTTCAGAACACCCTGAAGTTAGCTGTTATTGCGAACAACCTCCCACAAGAAGTTACACTTCAAAGCGGAAGTAAAAAAAGGACGCGCGTAATGCGAGTTTGACGAAACTCGAAATCGACGGAGCGACCGCGAGAAGCACTTTTTTTTCCGTCGCCCCCTCGCGGATGAGTTTTTCTAAATTGGGCGCAAACGACGCCGAAAATGAGCGGGCGTGGAGCCCCATCGATCAATGGCAACGAAAACGCGCACTTTAATGGCCTCGAGTCCGGCCGCAACAACGGTCCCCCCAAATTCCCGGCCGGCGCGCAGATTACAGCGTAACGCAGGATCGTACGGATATCTTTGCGGTGCCGCTTCAATTTCACCTGACGTATAATGTTTCCTTAAAGGTGTCACCTGCGATACGGACGGACCGACAATAATAATGTTGGCCGATCGATAACCGCGCGGCCATTGTACCGCGTGCGTACGTTTTCATAATTTATACGCGTTCCATTTGTCGCGACAGCTATCGAAAGTGCTCGCCGGAGATAAGTGGATCGGATTTCATGGCTTTCGAGGAACATTGCGCGATAGGGAGGGACGCTTCCACGGACGTCACTCATTTTACGGATTTGTGCTTGTGGGAACCGACTGCCTGTTTTATATTTTTCATAATCACTTTGATGCGTACTGTTTAAAGGCTTATTTTTATTTTTCTCACCTCTACTCGCTTTGTTTTTGTTTCTATTTCTATTTAACGCACCGACGCCGGACTGTTTGAATTACGCTTTGTTTTTCAAGCTGAAATTCATGTTTATTTGTCAAATTTTAAACGAGATCTAGTGGGTTATATTTTATGTTATTTGCAGTGAGGAAGGTTTATATTGTGATAATAATAATAAGCTCTTTGATGTAGAAAGGGCAATGTTTAGTGTTGATTTTACAGTTTGTATGGTTAGCTGGGTGGCAGGGACTTTTTTTCTGGCATTTCCAGCAAAAAATAAATAAATAAATAATAAAACAATAAATGGTGTGTACTGAAAACTGTAATGGGAAAAAAAGTGTATAATATTGAAGGTTCACGTTCATTGATCTCAGTTATATTTATTTTTCTTGGTGTAATAAAAGTTGATAAAAATGACTATTAATTGTATTGTAAAAATTATATCAATGAACTATAAAATTTATAGATACGTACAATCCCTTTTTTTTTTAGAATGTTACATCAAACTGCCTGCCCTACATAAAGTAGATAATTTTAAATACTTGAAATTACTGATAATAAATTTCTAAGAGTAAATAAGTGATAATAAATCATATGTAATTATGTAATATAATAGTCAACACTCTTAGTATTGTTTATAATATACATTCTAAAGTCAAAATAGCATTTTTTACCACTAAAAATTGAATTTTATGTAGTCTCTAAATTGTTGTGAAAGGAAATATAATTAAAATAATAATAAATTTGTGCTAAATTAGAATCTTACACCAAGAGAAAGAAATAACAACTTTTAGTCAAACGTTTACTAGTTTGGCACCATACTTGCACGATACAAAAAATTGTCAATTTAAAATAATTTGTAAAACGTTAAAAATATAATACTTATAACATTTAAATTATTAAATAATAACAACTTTAAAAATAATTGAACATTTTCCTTATAAAATATTAGTAAACAGTTTTTTAACTGGTTCATAATAAAGACGTATCTAGTCGACGAAATGTAAACACCGCGTTCAAGATTGTCAATAAGAGTTCAATGTTATTTATGTCAACAACCCGGCCAGTGTTTTTTTTCATCACAAATATTTTATAATTCTGTTTCTTATTTTACGAATAAGTATTATATTAACGTAAATCATGGTTCTAATATTAAATTAATCAATATAATTATTTATTTAACGTGGTATGAAAAAAATTATGTTTTTAGATTCAAATTTAACAGCTTAAAATTCTTAACTGAAATATTGATAAACCTATTTCTCAAAATATAATGACCTCTAAGAAAAAAATAAGTATAATAATGAAAAGAGAAACATTTTCATTCATTTATTTACCGATTCATTCGTGAAAAACGTATTTCCTCGCAAACCACAGACTGGCATATGAATAATACTTGCGACTCGGCACGTTTTCTATTCCATTATACGCCATCCGCAAACCGGCACAAAATTTCACGACTCATTTATGAGCGCGCACATTTTTAAACGTAATTCAATTACAGATTGGGCGGGTTCAACGAAGCATATGAAAAAATCGTACACAACGCAATTCGGCGGGCAATTCGTCGTCCATTAATTATTCATATTTCCGTCAAACTCGTGAAGCAATTGTTAAGTTCTTTTGGCCGACGGCAAAAGTATGCCACGAATGGAATCGGTTAACGTTACATCGAATAACGTGACAATACGCCGAAAGTTGAAGTTTTAAATTTTACGAGTTATCCCCCGCGCCCGATAGTGTCGAAATTCATTGTTCCCCATTGCCTTCGATTCCCTCGAATTCGAACGACTTCATTTTCTCCTTCGCACAATTAACAGTAAATTCCTCAATAAATTTCTCACTTCGACCAACAACAATAACAACAATAATCATAATGAAAACGTTCTGTTGAAGATTTCGAAAAAAAAGGCCCGAACACATTTCTGTGCCCGCAAAATGTTAAACATGCAATAAATATGTCATCGAAAAGGAAACATTAACGGTGGAATGTACAAAGTAAAAAAAGCGGTAGGGCTAGAAAAAAAAGAAGAGGAAGAAGTAAAATAATCACCCACGGTGAATGAGTTCCATGTTTTTAAAATAAAAATAAAAAAAGTAATAATAAAGGAAATCTTCAAAGAAAAATTCCCGCCACCAGGTGAAATGTTGTTAACATTGCCTGGCTCGAGGTAATGTTTATATTTGGCGGACAAATCCCCCATTCATGAAGTCATTAAGCATTTGGGAAAAGTTAAAACGTTCAATTTCCTCATCTTTGTTGGTTTTTGTGTCGGCGCGTGATTGTGCTCCCGGTACATTTCACCTCGGTGGAAAAATAATAGATTTAAAAAAAAAAAAAAAAAGGAAAGTAAATTTATGGTACCGACGAAACACCTTGATAGCCGTATCGGTGGATGTTGAAAATCACCGTGACCAATCCCGCTCTGGTATCCGTTGGAATACCTGACCGGGCATAAATTTTTCGAGTGCATCACTTATTTACAAAGCTAATCACGAACAGAAGTGTCGCCAGCGATTTTGAGTATACCCTCGAAACCAGATATGGAAAACAAAACGACGACTCCATTCTTGGGAATTGATATGACGTTTTCAGTATGCTTTGTCCTTTTTCAACATCTCCCATTCATTTATATTCCCCCCGCAGAACAATATTCCAGTCCATAGGTATTTAAAAAGAACAAACCAAGAGAAAGAAAAGTGTCAATAATGACTTATTAGGTCGTTTGTTGTCATTATTCCTCTTTTTTTTTCTTCTTAATAAAGATTATCAGTAGTTTCAGTTAGAGTACACGAGTATCCAATCACAAAATATAATGAATCTGTGACAAATATTATAATTACACGAAAAGTAATAAATTATTTATGATTGTTCAATTTCGTATAATTTTCAGATATTAGGAATTGCAATTGGAACGCTTTTGTTATTACTATTAATTTTTTCCTTGAAATATCCTTAAATGAAAATAGTGATTTATCGTGCCGTTTCTTCCCGGTATCTTCAACTGTAAAACAACAAAAAAAAAGCCTTAATGTTTTCTTCCGTATATAATTAAAATATAAAACATTCAGATCCCCATCGGCATAATTTATTACTTTTTTATGAAACATTATCTCTTACGATGAACCCAATAAATAAACTCTTTTTTTTTCTCTCTCTTCATTATTAAAATAAAAATAGAAAAATTGAACCAAACAATGCCGCGTTACATTGCAACACTGGCGATAAAACAAACGTGAACTTCACAAGCAGAACATTTAGTTTTCATGGAAACCATAATTTCATATAAAATACATGAGTCACGTGGCAGCAGGCAAGAAATATCAATTCAAATGTCCTCGGCGTCGCGCAATTCTTGACGTGAATATTAAAATGCTGTGAGAAAATAATGAAGCGATAATTAATAAAACACCGACTACAAATTGTACGCGCAGACTTCATTATCGTCGGTCCCAATTACAAATTGATACTGGAATTGATAAATTTCAAAAGAAGTGGAGGGGAAAAAAAGAAAGATATTACCGTCGCCTAGGCGTTTGCTATTATTAACGCGGTGGCATAATTAATTACCACCGAGGAACCTGTTTGGGAGGATTTTTTTTCCCCTCCCCCAATCGACACTTGGAATAAATTTGAAACCAAACGGGCCGAAAAGTGTCACATTTCAAGCGAGCCGAATATTTTGTTGATAAGAACAAATGAATGAGAGGAGGGTCTTTTTTTCTTCTGGATATAAATTTCACGAAATTTGCCTCATTTCGTATAAATTAGCATTAATCGGATGAATCTCACAATGTTGGACATTGGTTTCATTTTGATACATATTATATTAGGATTTGGGATAAATTATGGGCCGAATAATTTGTGCGTTGGGTGTACTAATTTATCGATTTTAAAGCGATTAATTTGTAATGAGGATCAGAGGGAAGTGTTAATGATATCTCAAAAATGTGCGGCTCTGATGTAGGTAATTAATATCTATGGTTTGGAAGAAAGTGATCTTGACACGTACGACAGAACAACGATATTAATTATGACCATGATAATAATAACAACAACAACAGTTGGATGATAAACAAAAGGAAATTTAAGAGTAAGAGTAACAGGTATAATATTTGTGATTTCCATTTTACAATGGTGCGTTCCTTGTTGTTCAAAACACTTTTCACTTCGCTTGGTTCGAACAACAAAAATCGAGTACTTTGCACGCCCAAACTTGTACGCGTAATTTACTTTTATCACAGAACTTGTCGGCATACTTAAAGGCAACGTTCCCTCCAATTACTTAAAAACTCTCCAAATTTCAAGAAGCGTTCCGCTTGAAAAATTTTAGACCATCAGACGGGGGAAAGAATATTGTCGAGTATTTCAAATCAACCGGATTCTTAGGGTGAATTTGTTTTATGCGCTTGTAAGGGGGGAAAAGCTCAAAGTCATGAAAAAAAAAGCTTGTGTAGCTAATTAAAAGAGAAGGTAAAATAAAATAATAGAGGTAATTACGTTAATTAAAAAACTCATCCCAAGCCCGTAGGTAACGGACAAAAACAAAAACAAATACACTGTGCATCGAACGATATTGAAAATAACTTAAATTCCGAGAAAAAAAAAGTCAACGCACACACGACAAAGAACATAATGAATACGTTGTTTTAAAACGTGATGTAATTAAAAGTCATGTAAGCAGACTTACAATTCCCTAACCAAACTTTCGATTGCAATAAAAAATCTCGAGTTATAGAAAGTGCGCCGAACTCTTTGCCAAAGAATGATTAAAAAAAACTGCGCGCAAACTGGCGTTCGTAAAACGTAATAGTCACTTTTCGGGATAACCGTGAAATACCAGCGCTACATTCACGGAGTTAGGGTGTTTTCATTTATTTTTGTTAAATGAATAAATATTACAATTTTTGCAATGATAAGCCATTATTTTATCAAGGGAAAAACTATATCACTATAAAAACAGCATTTTTATCGTGTAATATAGTTAAACTTTTGCAAATCGTTTTTTTTTTCTCCGCTACAATAACGACATCCGAAAGTGTAATTACACACATAAACACGAATATTTCACACTTAAATTCCGAGTGAACAAATGACTTATCACTGAAAAATGTTTGTAAATTAAATTATTCTGTGAAAATAATAAAAAGATATACTAATCTGGTAATAAACGACTGTTGTTTCACCTTAATTTAAGCGGGCGAGAAAAAAAAGTGTGGGATAAAAAAGTCCCTCCATGGCAACGCAGTTTTGGCGGAAAAATCTAACCACGACACAAAAACGGGGCGCCTTTTATCGCCGCGCACCACTCGATCTTAACCGATTCTTACCTCAGAACTTGCAGATCCTGCGCACACGACGTGTGTTTCAAGCTGCCATCCGCAATTAAGCACGGTCAATTGTAAACGGTCGACGGTGTATAATCCAAGGGAAGTCGAAACTCAAAATCACAGAACACTGAAACGGTATCGCGGTAAACGTCGACTGCGATCGTAAATTGAAATCAATCGGATCCGAGAGTGGCAAAACTGCGATAGCCGTCTGGGGCCAAGGAGTACGCGCGCCCTCTACGCTCTCGCGGTTCGTGCAGACCGGTCAACTGACCTCGCTACGCGCGGAGAGATCGGATTGGGTCCGATCGGGATGGGTGCGCGAGCGAGACCGAACGGCGGAATGTCTCGGCGGGACAAGGACGTACGAACCTCGCAACCGAACGGTGCGAGTGAGACGACGCTCCTCTTTTTCCTTTTACCGCAATGTTTTTCCTCCTACTTTTTTTTTCCCTCCTTTTTTATCACGCGCGCGCGCGCGTTCGCTCGCGCCTACCTCTTTGTCAACGGCGCTCGAGCTGTGGGAACCCACGGTGTGGCGCGACTCGCAGAAGCGCACGCTCCGACTCGAACTGACGCGCTCTGACGCGCGTGCAAGACTGAGCGCGGCGTGTCTCAGCGGCTACGCCGGGAATGCCAAGATCGGCCCGACGACCAACGACGGGCATGCGAGAACGAGCTTGCGAGCCACGAACCCAAACGCCGCCGCCGCCGCCGCGCGCGCTTCGGTGAATGGCGACGCGATGGCCCTTTTTTACGTCACGCAGCCGAGCCTCGGATATTCGAGACGAGGCATTGTCGGGAAGACGCGCGCGCGCGCATTTTCGCCGTTGTTCGCAGATAAAGGGATGCTGCGGCGTGTAAACGGACGGAGAGAGCTCTTGTATACCCGCGTTAAGAGTATTCAGATGAGTAATAATGCGCGCGTTCCGTGTGTTTCGGCTGCGAGTCTCGGCCGAAACGGAAGATGGATCCGCTGGGGAATTAATTGGCACTATGGAGAAGAGTTGCAATAGAGCATTGACATCGTGTTGGGGTTAAGATATCATTTTTCAGGGAAAGGGGGAATTGTTCAACAATGTATTTTTTGATAATGCGCAATTAAAGTGGAATGGTATGTTATTTTTTTTTTTTACTATTTATGGTGAAATATCATTTGTTGGTGAATTCCGAATGAACATAACCTCTCTTAATGATACAATTTTTAAATATAGTGTAAAATAAAAATTTAAAAAAAAACGCAACATAGGTCAATAGTTAAACAAGTTTAGAATTTTAAATTAATTTTTCCGTATTGCAACTCTTCTCAGAAAGTTATCTTTTCGAAGTAGATGTGAACGTAATATCTAAATATTTGATGAAACCATTCCCAAAAGATAAATTAAATTTAGGTACTGAAAGTTCACTACGAGCACGTACGTGAAATTTAAGGCATGTCCAGTCCAGTTAATTCGATACACCCTTTGATAACAGGTGAACGTAGCTATAATTATGGATGTAACTGGTCACGCTCAAGTTATAATTCAAGGGGTTGAGAAATTATTGGGATTGGTAGAACAAAGGTTAAATTTTTTTAAACGTGTCAATAAAGTCAGTAAACGTATTTTGACTGAATATATTACAATGTTTTCATAATTTTAGGTTCTTTTTAGGTTAATCAAATGCCCAATTTCGGCTTTTTTCATTATTGAAAAATAATTTAATAAACGATATTTAATATGTACGAATACTGAGAGTAATACATAAAATATATATAAATACATGAAAATATATAAAAAAAAACCTTAGTTTTTAATAGAAACTCAGATACATTGCAGCTAAAACTTAGATTACTGTTGGTAAACATTGAACTTTTCGATTATTTTGAAAACAAAAATTACCACCAATTTACTCACCTCGGTTTTAACTTCTCACAATCATGCATTACCCGATGGAAAATGCCACTCTTGCAGTTTATTGCGGACCGTCATCCACTGCTGAAAACAGCTGTCTTGTTATAACCTTTTGTTTTCAACGAGAAGAATTAGTCATAAACGCGCATGCGCGCAAATGTTTACCGTAAATTTGGCGCGGAAAAACAAAGACATTAGATTTTACGTGCTTATATATTAAACTATGTATATAAATATTAAAAAAAAAATAATCAGTATATTTTAATTTAATACATACACATACCTCTTTACATTCAACAAACTACATTGTTGCTTTTAAATAATAAATTTTCATTTATCTAATATATTCATTTATCTCAGTATACTGTTTAAGTTATTTAAAATAATTTTGCTACTAAACAAATCAAATGTTCTAAACTCTTTCTTTTTGAAAATGAGCTGATTAATAAAGGAAAAGAGAATATTGGAAAACTGAAAAAAAAGTATTATCGTTGCATGTCCACTATATTCCAATATACAGCCATACGTTACGTACTTTAGAGACAATATTTTTTATCCAGATTTAACTATCGGTGATTGGTTCTAAAGAACCGCTCGTTATTGTGATTATTTATCTTTTTACGATAAAACGTTTAATACATAATATTTAAGAATTAATTTTACGCGAAATGATTTACAACATGATATATAAAAAAGCAATCTTATTATGAATTAACCATAAAAATGTGGGGATATTGCAATAAACGAATGATTGATTTCCTTTGTCACTAACAAATTATAAAATAATTAATAACATAATAGAGATACGATAAATGTTACATGTATTTCTTGAAATCGTTCAAACGCCTTTGAATAAATACTGGATCAAAACTCATTGTAGAGGTGGTTACACTTTTTTGCTCATAGTCAATTAATATAAATAAAAATATCTTTTTATAGATAATGTCATCTAAATAGACTATGCGTGCTCTCATAGATTTAATCCGAAACTCGTTTGATTTGAATTGCGTTCGATGTAAAATGTATTTGCTTCAAACTCATTAACGTTCCACTGTTCACGATTCAACAATTTTTCTCACCAGACAAGTATAATATAAAATGATAAGTGTGCGCATGAAAGAAAGGCGCAAGAAAACACACGGGCACCGAAGGTGAAATGAACTTAAAATTATGCTATTGTGATTTTCGTATTATTTTTCAGCTTTGATTCAAATAAAAGTTACTAATTATGCAATTAATGTTTTTGTTGTCTGTATTTTTATTAATTGCTACCAAAACTTGCGGTAGTGACTAGACGAGTCAAGGTTATGTAAATAGTTATAACATTTTATTATTTTATTTTATAGCGCGTAAGAAGCAAAATTGTAAATGTTACATATGGTATGCAAAATGAAGTATAAAGTGTGAAATTGCACTTTAAATTGTGAATTTACGCGTATTTCATAAAACCATCAATGATTAGAC
The DNA here is from genome assembly GCA_022817305.1 of Leptoteleia sp. ZL-2020. Taxonomy (NCBI): domain Eukaryota; kingdom Metazoa; phylum Arthropoda; class Insecta; order Hymenoptera; family Scelionidae; genus Leptoteleia; species Leptoteleia sp. ZL-2020. Next base: position 13,979 of record JABFPN010000740.1, read on the forward strand.
CGAATAGACTTTGCATTGAAAGAAATCGATATGAAAATTTTACTGTTTTTAACAGGAAATGAGGTGTATAAATACTAGAATTTATAAATTACTGTTGATAAACATTACATATGCATATTAGCTTGAAAAAAAAGAAAATTCTTACCACCAATTCACCTCTTATCTTAGTTCTTGCTTTACCAATTTAAAAGTTGTACTGAAGAAAACCGCAAACTTGACGCGTCGTAACAAAGTTATTTCAATGTATGTACATAAATATTATAAATATAATGAGTATATTTAAGTTTTATGCATAGATACACCACTATATTATGTTTAAAACAGTAAATTCTTTCTTGTAAACAATAAATTTTTACGGCACATTTTACTCCAGTGTATGAAATTAAAAAAAGTGCCAATTATTTGTTATTGCTATGAGTAAACTGAAGTATTAAAGATTTTGAACATGACCCTTCAATGGAGGAGTGGGAATTTTTCTTTGCCCCTTAGTAAATACATATTTCTACCCCTCTCATACATTTTCAAGAGCTATCCTTTGATAAAGGGTTAAATTACCTTTCTGCCGAAATCCAAATTTTAGAAATGTACTACTAATTTACAATTATGTAAAACTACCCATGTAATTCATAACAATATATCATTTATATTATCAGATATAAGTATTTAATCCAATGATTAAAAAAACCTTATAGCAATAAATGTTAATAATAATACGATTGTAAAAAATGCGGGCAATCCGCACAATGAAAGTACTTCGGAAGAATTCGTATCTTACCTCAGAAAGCTGTTGTAATTTGAGATGCATATCTGACACCGGAAATGAGCAGGAACGAAAAGTAACCTGCAAGTATAAAGCACGTACACGTTAACATATTTAATTAATTATTTTTAATTAACTATTATGAAATAAGCCGTAATAATGCATGCATTTACAGCGAGCGTTACTTGCTCTATACATAAAATAAACAATCATTTAAGATAATTAATATATGTTATATAAGTGCATACCATAAATTACACATTTTAATCATGCACGAATTAGAATAATTTTATTCAAAGGCTATATAAGTTTTGTTCAAAAACAAAAAAAAATAGAACCTAGAGCAATAATTTTCAAATGATTCTTATAAAAAAAAAAAAACTATATCATATAATGTTTAATCAAATTTGTATTAACAACGTACAATTTATTCCATATTTGTTGCATAAATGCTAGAACAGTTTTGCAGATTGAAACGTTTGAATGCGACGAACTTTTTTGTGGTCTTAAAACTATAATTATCGCAATTATCAGGGTAAGCGTGTTGAGTTAGCTTTAATTGCGTGTCACGTCGGTTTCGCTTCGTAGAGTCGAATAAAAAGGGGTGGGAGGTGGGGAACTGACGATTGCTAGACACACCAGTTCAAACGTCTCATCAATCTTGGCCGAGAAGGCGCTAACTTTGACGGGCTGTCATCGCGCCTGACGCGAATTTTCGCAGCTGATGAAATAACTCGGAGCGTTTCCATTTGACTGTTGACGGTCCGGATCTTCGCGCACTTCGGCTTCACGACTCTCGCTTCTGTGTCCCCGGGATAATGACAAACTTCCATTACTTCCCGCGCGCTCTTCCATTTAAGGGACAATTTTTTGCCATTAAACATTTTCCATAGCTTCTTCAATCCAAAGTCCCGTTTGACCTTTACTCCGGGAATTTCAATTGTTTGCGATCCTCGATGATACATTTTCAGTCCGAGTTATGAAAGTTCTTCGTCTCTGGTTAAAAGTTAAAGTTTGCGTAATGATTAGAATCTAGATTTCACGTTGATGAAAATTTAATTGGCATGTAAAAAATGAAGTTATACCAAGAATTACTTTATATACGATACCTCCAGATAAATCATATTGTCTGCACAATTACTGGACCATTTTAATAATTTTTTTTTCATATTTTATTACTATTTTATATGTACGAGTTTATTATGATGGTATAGTGATTGTGCAGTTATTGCGGATCGTATCGTGGCAACATCATAAAGTATAGTAATTTTTATGTTACTTTATTATATAAATCTTGCTTGTGTCGAGAAATAGTACTTCTTAAATGCGTTTAATGAATAATCTATATAGTTACAAATATTGTTTGAATTTCAGCATATTTATGTCCAATGTTTTTCATTTGTCATGATAAAGCCCTTTGTTATTCTTTACCAGTTATTTGAAATTGGTTCTTCAGAAAAGAAAGAAAAATGACAGGAAATTTACAGCGGTCCTCTGTAATTAAAATGTTTTAATGGTTTCTCTCTTTAATTTCGGTGGGCATGTACAGTTATAGAAACAATATTTATGTGAAAATTGGAAACACAACAATTTGGCAATTAAATTTAAAGTTGTTATTCAGCATTTGTATAATACACAGTACACATGCCAAAAAAAAGTGTACAGTATTTATGAACTGGAAAAATACAAATAGAAAGTACTGTAGCTTTAGAATTGTCCAACACAATTGGTTACATTCTACTTTGGGAATTTCCCAAGATTCTCAGAAAAATAGATATAAATTTTAGAAAGATATGTACATATGTATATATTTTAATCTGTAATAATACAGATAAAAAATGAAATATATACGTTCTGGTCTTTTTAAGTTTTACAAACAGTATTAACATAATAATTATTACAATAAGGTTATTTTTAAAAGCAATTCAGATTTAAGTATCTTAAAACAGATTGAACATCTGTAATAGATTAAGTAACAAAGAACATATAAATTTCCGAAAATTTTCAAATGAAATAAAAATTTATTGGTTAATAAACTCGAGTATAAAAATTCAGGTGTTTTTGTAAAAAATAAATTAAAATTATTTATCTTTAGAATCTAAACAAAATATTATTAATAAAATGAAAAATAATATGTTAGGTTATGCAATATGAAATAAAATGATATGTTGAAGTATTAATTTACTTGACTGATAAAAAGACATTTTCAAAAAAGAAGAACAATTATTTCCGAATTACTGATCGCCTTCTATTCCCATACTGAAAATTTATTACTGTTTTGAAGTATTAATAATAATCAATCAAAGTTACGTACTACATATCGGCTTTACTTTTTAAATTAATTCAATAACCTATGACGCATTCTATTTGATAACCTTTCCAGTCTAGTGAGCGATTTTATTATATTAGAACAAAAGCTTCATTTAAATGAATATTCGTGTTAAATAATCTAAAATTTATTGAAACGGAAAAATTTTTGAACAAAACTTATATAACAATCCTTTTCCATTCTATCTTTCAGAATTGAATAAAATCGTAAAATTCATTGAGATACATGTTTTATGGTAAATATATATGTATAATTTAATTAAACTTAATTTATTACCTTTTGTAAAGTTAAATCAACATTAGCTGTAGTAGGAAATTTCAGAACAACCACCCATGTATCAAAGTAGATGAACAAAGTATCTTTTTAACGGTAACTAATAACCGGTAAGATGAGTTAAGTAAATTACCGACAGTAGATAATTCATTCATGTACGTTAAAACACGAATAGTTTTCAAACTTATCGACTATCAAATATAAGAAAAGCAAAAAATAAATAATAAGAATAAAAAAATATCAAATTTTAACAAATTTTATTGTCACGAAAACATTTATTTGCAAGAATTAAATAAAAACAATTATTTTAAAGATTCCTATCTATGTCGGTAAACTGAATATAAAAAATCAGATTGATGCAATTTGCTTTTGTTATACTTATATATTTTTACCAAATAATATATGTCATATTGATGCTGCAAGATTGTTTTATAACTATTCAACAATAATAGGTAATAAATTACTGTCTTTTTTTGTTTATACATATATTTTATTTCAATAAATTGACCACAGTTCAACAACTTGTTAGATAATTAGCATAAAATTTAAATTATTTACTTATTGTATCTTCGTTTTATGTTTGTTAAACACATAATAAATAATCATTGATTCTTACTTCTTTTGCATCATTTTAAATACATACCTGCTTTTTAGTAATATGGTAAGCAATTGTAAAAAAAATATTTAAACATGTATACAAACAAGTTAGTTTCCTTTCATAATTAATCGATGCCTTACAGATTTGCAAAATAAATACAAATAGTAATAAGATGATTTTGTTTTCATGAAACAATTCGTTGACTTTGAACCACATTTCAAAATCTGAACACATTGATAAGGATGTAAATTATTATAAAGTATAAATAAACGAGTACAAAATTACTTCTTAATGTAGCCGTTTTAACTAGAAAGATAAACTTTTCACTTTTCTTCTTGTTTTTACCTTATTTTAAAAGGTATACGTAGACTTTTACAGCAAGTACGACCAAATATAATTGTTTACTCTTTTATTCATCAATCTTTCATTCATAACGAGAAACTATTTTTTTTGTATTCTCGTTGTTGTTAATAGACTTTGTTTCAGTGTAAAATATAACTTTTTTTTAAAAAAAAAGAATTTTTTTTGTGAAAGTGCAACCACTTTTCATCGCATACTTTCATTTTTTTACAGAAAATCACGCAAAAATGCAGTTTTTTTAAAACTGACGAAGGCTGAACACTGAGAAAAATTTTTGTATGAAATTATTTTAATTTATATACACTGTTAAAAATATTTACATTAGATTCATTAAACAACATTACTTTTAAAACTATTAAAAAATTCAAATTATAAAAGTATAAATAATATTAATTTTTTAAATTATAAAAAAAATGAAAATAAAAATTTTAATTCAATTTGTAAGTGATTAGTTTGTGTGAGACTATGGATATTGCTTGAAAACCCTAATTAATAGATCATTTCTTTATAATTTTTCCTATTTTCTTGAAAATGAATCTGTACAATTGAAGATAAATAAATACGAATTATTTTTCTAATCGTCAATATTTCCCACAAACAATTTTTAAGATATATACATATCTGAAAAATATTTTAGTACAAAAATATTTCTAACAGTGTAATCAATAATCAATTATGAAAACCGATTACGCATACCTATTATTATATTTGTTTGTATAATATTTATAGTTTTATACAAAAGTAAGTTTAACTTTTATATTTAAATACCTAACAAAAGTACTAAAAAGCTTCAAAAAGTATTAAATCCTATTTTGCAGTAAAAAAAAAATACAATTTCTGATGTTGCATTGATACAAAACCATGATACCAATAATACTAATAATAAAATAAAAATAAATAATTAAATTTTGATTGTAAAATTTTGACAAAATATCTTCGTTTTAAAAGACATTCATCATTAGAAAAATGATGTATAACATAACTTTCCAATCATCTGTTTTGGAATATATGTTGCAATTTTTAAACCTTCTTTTTTCAGTGTAAAAAATAATTTATAAAAATAAAAATTATGTTATCGCTATTTTTTACATATAAATAAATAATAAAAAATAACTCACTTAACATAAAATAACAGACTTTCATATAAAATTGTTCTCAGTACATAAGAGTCCATAGTGTGAAATTCTGCTGAACTTCAATAGCGGAATTGTCCTTTTCTACCTTTGCCATTGTGGTACACGCGCAGAGGAGTGTAACTACCATTTCCGTTTATCGCTGAAATAAAAATAATTTATTTTTAACATTATGTCATGTTAAGTTCTTGTGTTTTATATATAATATTACATAATCGTTAAATTATTTACTTTTTTATAATATTAAAAATGACTTATTTGGTACCATTTGTAGCATAATAAACTACTTCTTTGCTGTTTGATTTTAAAAATTATATTAAAATGAAGAGGATAATTTATATACCTTGAACGATAGTCGGAGGCTGTCGTGGTCCTTGAATTGTTTGGGCGTGACATCTAGGTTTCAATACACAATGGTATAAGATGAAATAGAGGATAGCCACGAAAGCAGCGGCAGCTGCCATACATCGATACATGAATCTCGTTGAGTGAATGCCATCGCCATCACAAATGATAACATATGCGCCAACCACCGCACCAAGACAACGACCTATTATAAATCATTAACACTTTTAATGTTTTAAATTATAAAACAAATCAAATAGAATAAAAAAAAACTATTTAATTAGTAGGCTATTGAAAATAAGCAATTTGAAAATATGAGAATTTGATTTTATTTTAAATATTTATTCACATTTGTTTCAGATGATTAATTATGTAAATAAACAAAATATTTCAGATATAATTAAATATTTAGTACCGTCAAATTCATTTGTTCTTAAGAATGTTAATTACTGTTAATTGATGAACATTTATTATAATACTTTATTAGAAATGTGAGCGATGGTGCGAAAAATAATTACCTATACAAAAATGAGCAATCACTGGCAAAGCTTGAGCCGTGACGGTCATGTGGCGTGGAACTAAATGCCTTAAATACAATACCGCGGTGATCCACATCATTCCAAGAGTGAATAGTTGAAGGCCCTCAGACAATAGAGCCCACCATGGGTCTGGCACGACGCTCATACCAATAAATCTTAAAAAAATATATACCATAATGTGAATATTTGGTTTCAAATTACTTTTAAATATAATGTTTCCTTTACATCTCATTTTAAATTCTATAAAATAATTTCATATTTATGTAAACAATTTTATTTACTTCACGATGTAGACGGTGAAAGCTAAAATTAAAAGGTTGCTGTGGCCGCAGTAATCCACGAGGTGCTCGGATTTCCACAGAAAGATAAAAGCAGGTACAGCACCGGCAGTCATAGCGACGCCTATCAAAAGCTCGTCATTATTTAAATTCTTTAAATGTCTGCAAAGGAAAAAATTAACAAATTACATTTAATATACTGTATAAAAGTTGGAAACGTTAAAAATTTTTTGAAAAAACTAAAATTATGAAATGAACATCACAGTTTGTGACATTTATATGTTATATATTACAAAATATAACATTTTGTATTAAAATTTATACAGTAATAGAAAAGAATTATATGTAAACAATTTCATTTATCGCGACTGTTATTAATTTCATGGATAAAAATATATTTCAATAAAAATATCCTTAACTTACAAAAAAAAAAAAGGTATTAATCAATACCTTATAACATTTCCTTAAATGTTTCATCAATATATCTTCTTCAATTATTAATAGTTAGTTATATTTTAAACGCAATATAAATTTCATTTCACATTTTTACTCTTTCAAAATAACTTTCCAAACTCAATTATATAATACTGACATCGGAAGATAAGTGTTCATCGCGCTCCAAAATATACCCAGGATTACAAAAACTATCATCAAGGCGGCTGTTTCGCTTCCGTATCTTTTGACGGCGCTCATTGGCAATGCCAGCATGCCGCTTCTTGTGTGCCACCAGCATTCGGACGGACTTAAAGGCATTCCACGCGCTGCCAATGCGATCCAGGTTGCAATAAACATTAAGAGGGCGTGAATGCCGAACGGGATGTAGTACATCGGGCTCTGGGGCAGGAGAGTTGTCAAGTACCCACTCAAACTGCCGAATGCAGCGAAGCCCAAAGAGCCGAAAGCTAATTGCCGGCCGACGTCGCCGCGCCCGCAGGAAGTTTCCCGCGTTGCGATAACGGCCGCGGCGTCAACTAAGGCTACGATTGACGTGGCAAAGGCGTCGGCGATGGACCGGATGGTCAGATACGAATAGAAGGTTAAGACCGGATCTCCCGTTACTTGTTGACATTGGCTCTCTGCTAAAATGTTTCCTGTAACGTATTGTCTTGTAAATTGTTATACCATTTAGCCTGACATTATGCTTTTGTATTCAACATACACCGGGGAAAAAAACTATTAACTTTACAATTAAGCTTGTAACTGAAAGTGTGAGCATCTCTGCACAGTAGCTGCGCAACGATTAGTACAAGGCTTATTTAATTTGGCAGAAAAGTTGATCGCACGTTTCTCAGTATATGCTGAAAAAAGGATACTGAGACACGCGCCCTTATACGTCTAAGTATTATTTCATGCTGTTAAATAACTGTAATTAACCTTGCAGAGTATAAGGATTCATCAGGTCGCACTCCACTGAACATGTTTGATTGAACTCTAGCATAGTATTCTGAAGACCTTGCGGAATTCGACAGAAGAAATGCTCATTGACTGGGTAGATGCACCATTCTTGCTTGTCCCCGGGATTTACCGCTTGCTGCAAAGTACCTTTAATCGACAGACTTCCCGTAGATGAAGTATAGACGTGGCAAATACGTTGAGAAGAATTACTATAACAAAGATGTGGCGGTTCGTTTTCTGGGATATATCTACGATACTTTTTAGACTCTGTAATGTCCTGGAATGAAGGTGAAAAATGATACTATAAATAAAGAATACAGTAAAATCTGCAAATTAGATCCTACGTTGTTCAACAATTTTACAGTTTCAACAGATTGAATTTCAAATGAATCTCGCAATGTCTTTAAAATACCGAAACCATTAAAACATATTTTCGAAACTTATAAATCTCTTTTCTTATTTTCTACTATTATTAATGTTTACAAATATACCGAATGTCTGTCGAATACCCCTACTTCGTCCAAGGGTCTAACAGCGATATCTCCACTCCCTTCAAATTCTCCGTACTCTGGTACCAGCGGTCCCTTGGTATCCGATCCGTCGGCCGAAGTGCCCTTCCTTTTCGGTGTTATCGAATGGCACACATATGTACAATTTTCCAGAAGAATTTCCCCGACGCGTTTTTCATCGAACCATCTGTGACAGTTGGGTGAATCGTGGCATCTCTCCTGGTGAATACTGGCTCCGCTTTGGTCGCAAGAAAACTTCACAGCCGGCCTCCTTTCATGGGGCAAATCGATCCTATTCACCGGTGGTACAAACAGGAGCGCAAAGTACAGGACACCGGACATGAAACAAGCGACGGCAATCATCACCCTGAGATAACGACCGGTTGATGATTTCTCACTGGAGCCTTGACGGCCGGCCAATCTGTCAGCGATCGGGGCTGCAACCAGTGGACCTAGAATGGCAACCACTGGGGACACCATTGATATTATTTGAATTTCCTCTTTCGTCAATCCAATCAGTTCCATGTGCAGGGGGAGAAAGGGATAAAGACTTCCCAGTCCTGAAATATTTTACATTTCACATTACAAGCATTGTATCAATTAAAATATATCTATAGCCTTATTATTATAATATTCATGCAATTAATTAAAATTGATTAAAGGAACTGTATTATTCTTATTTAAAAATTGTATTGCAATTGTAGAATTCGTCAAATTTAATATGATATATTGCACACAGTTTGAACTATAAAAATTCTAATATTATATGAACTTCTTTATTTACAACTAAAACAATATTCAAATTTAATATTTAATCAGTATACCTTATTGAAATATTAAAAGGATTATTGAAATACTAAATACTGTCTAGTTTTTTTTTCTTTAATTTTATTTGATTTTTTTCGTCGAAGATGAATTTCTGTTATATACCACACCATTCATAACTGAACCCGAGTTTTCAAGCACAAATCGTTGACGTAACCATTTGAAATGAACTCACCCCCGAAGAAGACAAAAAGTAGGCATTTCAGTGATATTAAATTCGTGTTAATGAGTTTCTTCCGCGGTGTTTCTTTAGTCTCCGACTCGTCTGCCATTCTCGTAGCCCTCCTCTGGGACGCGACGTCTTCGTTAAAAAATACGGCAACGCACACACTCCCGTTCCATTAATCGATCCCAAAGTTCCGTCTTCGTCGTCGCTTATCCATCTTCAGGACTCGGTAAACTTCCTGCAAAATAATGTCAGTTAATGCATTGCTCCAAAATCAATCGCAGTGTCGTGCACTGAGAAAAAAGAAATATCATAATTTACTATTTTTTGTACCAATTTAAGCATACGTTGGGAACGCGAATGTTTCTGCTATAAGTAATAGTAAAATTTAAAAATGATACAGTATTTTTTTTTATATAAAAAAAAGTTATTTTACATTTTGCTGTACTTCTTTTCGTAAAAAATTTGAATTGAAAACAAGCGTCTGTTGTTGGTGAAATTTGATGATTTTAGAGAGGCGCTAGATTCATTCACAAAATTGAATCCATTCACCGGTGTATCTTAAAGGTTCGATATTCCTGGTTAACGCAAAAAAAGAAAAAGAAAAGTCGATTCAATAACGCTCACGTGGGAATAAATTTGCGTACATTAAATTTGCGTGGATTAATATCAGTCTGCAGCAGTGATCCCCGCGCACTGTTCCCCCTATATTCATAATTATTTAAATTACCATCCTCGAATCCGAGATAATTATTTCTTCGACAATAAATAATTGTCAGAATATTAAAATATGGCGATTCGATTAAACGAGTGTTGTTCATTTTTTTCCATTTTTATTTTGAAATCTTTGACCTACAATGGTTTTTTTGTTTAATTTACAAACTGATCATTTCCTAAAATAATTATTGAGTCAGAATTACTGTCCACTGATATCGCTGTATTTTTATGTTCATTGCGTAATATAAAAGTTTCCAACTGTAAATAATAAGAAGACCAATAATATAGTCAAGAATAATTAATTATTGTGATACTGATATTTATTTGTAACTCACAGTTGCAAATAAATGACTTGCAATTGTATATGAGTTGCCGTTTGACGAGATGAGAGATGTTAATAAATCATTATTTAGGAACGTCATAGTTCAAGTGTCAAGTGCGTATGGTAAAGACACAAATCAGATAAACGCACAAATCCTGTAATTGAGACGGTTATAGCCGGCGAAGGGGAGCCAAAGTGTCAGAATGTAAGTCCGAATGATGTCAAGGTTTTGTCTTCTTAAATTTCTTCTGTGTTTACTCTCTTATACATTAAACGATTTTTCCACGAAGAAGTACGTATTAAAGATTGTACGTCTCAAAGTCAAGAGCAATAACGCGCTCGACTAATATTTAATGCTCGACGAAACTTTAACAAAAGTTATACGGCAAATCTAATTTCTCTTAAAAAGCGATAGGAACTTTCCAGTCATACTTCTTATATATGAATTTTTATATATCGTCTATTTTCAGCAATGCCTCATATTCGTGATACAATATTAGGAGTGCAAATAATATTCCACTGTTTTTAAATAAAAAATTTAATATTCTCAATGGCTTTGAATGATGCATGAAATTACATGCTCAGTTACACTTTAAGGCAAGTGCTAATTCTTCTACTTTTTGCACTAATCTTTATCCAATAATACCTCTAATTCCGTGCACTTATTCGTACACTTTCGGTCTTCCTTTCCTCGTCCTTGGTCTTCGACGTCAAATTCTGACGCTGACAGAAAATTACTAATATTTCAATGTTTCCTTGTCGAGGGATCTCCAAACTTTATTAATATGACCTTTTACTTATTTGTACACCTAACAATAATTTATTTAATGATTTCATTTATACGATTGATCCAATTGCATGGATCAAAAGTCAAAAATGCAATATTTTTGCAGTAATTAAGTATCGTTCAACATTTTTTTTCGCGTTACGATTTGTACAATGACTTTTGTAACGATGACATCCAGTTTCTTCCCACGCAAATCCATTGGCAATTTCAGACTGCCACGCGCGAAGAACGCGAAATGAGTGATAAGTAATTTATGAATGAGGAACGATGGGGAATGAACGAAAGTTGATTAAAAATGAGAACGTAGGCGTTACTCGGGTGTAAAACAGGAAATCAATCTTACGCTATCGTCGCACCGCAGACGAGAGCCTGAAATATTGAATGTCGCTTAATCCTCCACTTTGATTTACATATCTCTTTCAGTTGGCATTCAGCGTGACAGTTTGCTCCAAATCAAAACGTGCTCTATGCCACGCAAAAGATTATAAGTAATTTTGAATTTATTCTATTTTTTTTTTACATTCCACTATTTATCATTACATTATATTTATTAATTGTTCAAATTCTTATATTATTGTCTTGATCTTTAATCCTGAGCAATATTTCAAATTTCTTTTCATGCTTGTATTTAGTAGTCTAGTAAAATATACTTGAAATTGATTAATAATAATATTTTCAGTATTTTTTACTAGACTTGAATGGTGTTCAATGTAACATATGGAACAGTTTCTTCGTTATTTGCATATAAATTGTTAAAAAAAATTTACTATGACAACTGCAAACAAATTAAAGTCATTGATAGTAATAAAAAAAAGTCAATACAAAAGTTTTTAATAGCAAAGTGATTGGAAGGAGACATTTTTTTCCTTTGAAAAAAAAGGAGTTGTTTTACTTAGAAGGTGCGACTGCAAAATGTATAATGTTCTATAAATTAGGTCATCGACGCGATGCGGTTAATGTACTGTCAACATGGTGCGTTGGATAGAAAACTGTCTCGCTCTCAGAGTCATGTGGTCGGATGGTCAACGATCGAGGAAACCGGCATCTGCCGGTTCCAGTCGTTAATTGGATAACCAGTGCACGGACCCTGTTTCTAACAGACCTGATTAACTCGAAAAAGGTGATTATCTACATCATTTTCAAATGATGCTTTCATTGTGGTGTTCAAACACCGAGAAAAACGTATATTATTATCTAAAAACTAGCAAGTTACGAACTAAATTCTGATTTGTGCCAAACTTATCATTTTTCGAGAAACTGGTATATAAACTATTTATGTCTAATTCTGATTTCTAAATACTCTAACTTTTTATGGATTTTTGTTTTATTCAAATTAAATGATTGAATAAGAAATGTTTTAAAATACAAAATAACTAATAACTCAAACAATTTATTTTTACAATGTATTATTAAATTCATTTTATTCTTTTAATATCAGCATTTTGAGAGTAAAATAAATGCAATTGTAAATACTTTAAGAACGGAAATTTCATTGAAGTACTTAAAATAAATAAAATAAGTGAGGAGTATAGTTAAACGAAGTTCTTCAATGGATGGCGAATAATTTTTTTTGCATTTTACAGGCAAAATAATCTCGACGTTATTTCAGCAAAATATTTGTGCTTTTTCATTTTCGAGTGAAATAATGGATGAGACATATAAAATTCTATGGAAAGAAAGGTGTTTATAACGGTGAAGCCGCAGTATTGCGGGAGTCGGCAAACTTTTGCACAATTTTTTACAATTATTTGAAGAGTCTTTCAGAGTTATTCTCAATGCTGAAATGAATGATTATTACTTTATCTAATAGAATTCTGCTACGCGAAATATTCGAAGTAATACTAGCTCAGCTGAAATAGTATAACTTCATATTTATGATATTTCTCGTTGCACTGCGACTGTGTCTTTTTATTTGAACGATTTCAAGTATTATTTGATTCAAAACACATTTTACAGCCTCCTTTGCATTTATAGAATTTTTCATATTTTATTACAAATTGAAAAAAAAATTGTATTCTTAACACAAATCATTCGGGCTAAATTATTGCAAAATTATCTTGCTCTTCAAACAAATATAAATAAAAAAAATTGTAAAATTGTTAACTATGCTTTCAAATTTTGTTACAATTCATCTATTAAAGGCAATTTATTTGTGATCAAAATTTTAGTCGGCTAAAATTTCTTGTCGAATCAACATCTTTCATGGAGTTTATTGATAATTCTGTCTCCTTCATTCATTAATTTTAACAATATATACAGCTTGTGTTCTCCACTGAAATCCGCGACTTTACCAGACATTATCGGAAAATCGTCGGTGTCATTTATTGGAAGAAAAGCCAAAGGTAATGGTTGACTTGACTTTTTCTGTCGTCTACGTAATTTCCCGCAAACGGTATTCTTAACTGAAATTGCCAAATTAAGAATGTAAGTCTTTTAAAAGGACGCATTTAACCTTATGCCAGTTTCATTTCATTATTTTTTTTAATTATAAGAAACCTAACTTTTAGATTTCTTGAGAACAATTTCATGAACAATATAGAATTTATTTGTATATGTATATAATTTATATATGTTATATATACCCAACTAAAAATCAACATATGTCGCATATATGGCAAGCATAAATGTTCTATATACATATAAATTCTTACATAGACATATATTATATGTATGTGTATATGTGTATAATATATGTATGTAATATTAAACGATCTCACAATTATCTGGAATTAAGCAATTAATTAAAAACTCTTTCAAATTATTTCCTTAAATTCCTTCAACAATATTGATTGGATCAAGTTCATTGAAATGAAAATTGACTGTTCTAAATGACAATTTACCGAGTCTAATTAACTTTCGAAGAAACATAATTACGTGACATCGAAAAACTTAGTTTGCCCTTAAGAATTTATATTGCACGGCAAAGTACACCGAGCGAAAGATTGCACGGCGGATGGAAAGTAATTCCCAAACTGAACTAGAATCAACCAAATGAAATGAAGACAAAACGGAAATGCGTAACCCACTTTCTTGGACACGCATCTAGTTATAATTATAAACATAATACATCGCGTAAACACACGACCTCAAAATAGAGCCGAGTCAATGATGTCACTCACTGCTCTTAAACGCGATCCCTTGATTCGCGCAATTTATTCGCATATCATTATGAAAATTGGATTTAAACGGCGTGAAATGAATAATGAAAACGCACGAAAAAAAAATAATAATAACACAGCAACCATTAGTATACTTTACTGTAATCGAAGGATAAATTTCTCATTTTAATATTAGTTTAATTATTATATAATTTCCACCACACTTATGAATACAAATTAATTCATTTTCAATAATTATAAAACTTTTGTTTACGAATTTTATTTTCATTTTAGATATCCAGTTTGACTGTTTGACGAATAAAATCAATTATTTCGAATTAAATCAATTAATAGCATAATAAACTCTGGATCTCGTCCGTCTTTACTTTCATTAAAATGAAATTCGCGCAGAAATTCGAAGAATTAAATGAAATGGGCTGTTCATTGAAAAGGGAATTATATCGGGGAGAGCTAAATTGAACTTTAACCCATTCTTATTAAAAATTCATCAGCGTCAATGAAATATTGAAATGTAGGAAATTACAGTAAAGATTGCCAAGAGTCGCGTTAAAAAATTCATTCATTAAAAATATATCTAAGTGTAAAATAGTGCATGCGGAAAAATAAGGCAGTTAAGATTTCTATAAAAAATTAGGATTCAAATGTCAAAAGACAATTTATGAACATTCTTATGATAAATGATGAAAGAAATACTATAAGAAAAAGCATTTATTCCAATAAATTTATAGGAAAAAGTACTTTATTTTAGCATTTATTCCATTTTTTATCACAAGTATGTTCATAAATAGTCTTCTGAGGTTGAATTCCAGTTTTTAATGGTAAAATTAACTCTTTACTTTTCTGCGAAGAACAAAAAAAATCGTTTAATATTATAAAAGTTCACTATTTTTCCTAATGTACACCGAAAAAAAAGTAACATTAAAAATTCATAGTACTAATTTCTGTATATCTTCGAAGCCCAACATTCTTTACGCTTAAAAACGCTAAAAGTAATAATCTCAAAAGCAACTTGGAGTATTTTTTATAAAGTAAACATCGCAACGTAATTTTGATATTTTACCGTGATTTATTAACAAAAGTGCTTGAATTCTAATGCACCCATGAATCCGCGCCGAGAAATTGTAATTTATGATATTTCTTTGTTCGCGGTGTATTACTTTTGAAAAACACAATCATTTATCGGCACACGTTTTGACGGCTTGTCAGGAGCTCATAATTTTGAGCGACGTGTCACATTTATTTTTACACCGGTTCGTTTGCTAAGGCGAAAGAGGAGAGAGAACGAGAGAGGGAGACGGAAGAAACAAAAAGGGAGGTAAAGAAAAGGAGGGGGGAAAAAAAAGAAGAACGAAACGACGAAGCGTAAAAAAAAAGAAGAGGTGTAGCGTAAAAAAAGGTGCCGAGGTGGTTGCCGGTAATCAAAGGCGCTCCATTGAAAGCTCGCAAGATTACACGCGTGTTTGTCGCGTCTGAAGCGCGCGCGATTCCAGGCGACGCACTTGCCACACGCGAGTCGACGTGCACCGTCGCTCGGTCCGCTCTCCTCGCGGCGTCGAGCCTTCCTCCCACGTTGTCTCGTAATTAAATGTCCGCCTTCTTTTCATTGTCCGGCCCTTATTCACGCACTCGATGTCTTAACGAGCGATATTATGCGTGTATAATGTGGACATGCACATCTTCCAAGGAATAACGATTCGTTCTTCAATATTATAGTATTATTATAGTTATATTTTTCAATAAAGTTTTTCAATTTTCCAATTTCCATTCGTTTAAGTAAACTATTTAAACGTGGAAAAATGTTCAACGATTTTTAAACACGATCAATGGAAACGTACGTTGAAGAGTAGTTACTACAGAACGATTTAAAAAAAAAATGAAGACAGATTTTGTTTATATTAGATGCAGCGAGGCTCTGGTTTAAATTAGAAAGCAATTTGACACGAAACATTTATTACGTGAGGAACTAAAGTAGCTGCATTGTTTAACATGTAACCGTCCAGGAGAATTATTTCAGGTCACGAAACTCGTAAAATACAATAAAAGTAATAAGCACTGGATTTTATTGTCTTTGCGAGGAATAACAATTAAACTGAGTAATGTGACTCGTTAGCGCCGGTGCATAATAATATTAAAATCAGTCGTTTTATGTCCGTTGGGATTTCGTGCATCTTCCAAATCATCTTTGTTCCTCTTTATTTTTTTCATCTTCACAATTTATTAGTAACACTTTTGTACGATTATTTTTAGCCATACTTCACGTTTCTGCTCAAACTCCAATGACTTTGCGACGCGACATGAGATTTGTACAATTTACATTTTATATAAAATAACATATCTATATGTAAAATATCATTAAATAGCACTAATTTATAAATACAGTCATTACAATTAAATTACATAATAACAAAAAGATAACAAAAAAATTGATACAACTATTTTTATAATTAAATGATTTATAATACAACAGATAAATTAAATTGATTTAAGTTTACATGGAGACAGGGATGTAAACTTTGCACACTCAACTCTGGATATAGCGTCTGTGGCTGTAATCGCAACCTTCACAATTAACAGTATGAACTTGGCAATAACTTCATTTCTTTGATTAGATATGCAAACTTCAATTAAAGGATCATTAAATTATTGAATAAAAAAATATATTTAATGAAACTGTGGCTTCAAAATTCTTAATTCGTTTCTTTTCGTCACAACATTATGACCATTGAAGTTATTCACAGTCGTTAATATGTCTTCTATCGGATCCAAACATACTACGCAAGATTATAAACAAAGTGCGATCAACTAACTAGGTTACAGACAGGTCAAAGAAGCCCCGACGTTTTCATTTAAACGCCGCGGAATGTCTCGCTTTTCGTCACACGCGACAGCCGTCATATTTTAGCGCGATATTTTGAGCGCGTACACTGGGAGACATTTATATCAGTAATTCCTATTATTTTTTTTTTATAATAACTCGGGACATATGCGAGCATTTATAGAATGCATTATAATACGGTGTAGTATTTTAAGAATATATTAGAAAAAATTATAATTATGAGGAAAAAGAGCCCGTTACCTCACAGTCACCAGTTGCACCCTTTACCACCACTCCAAGCTACGCCCCTGTAACATTCACACTAGAGTTTGACGAAGACTTTTTCAAGCTACGTTGTAGAGTGGTGGTAAAGCGCGTAAACTAGTAACTCTGAGGTAACGGGTTCTATTCCTTGATAATGACATTTTTTTCTAAATTTATTTTAAAGTAGTATATTGTATTAGAAGAATTACAATTGTTCCGCATATATCCCCGAGTTATTGCAAAATATAATAGCAACTCACTAATGATATATCTCTCAGTATATAATTAAATGTCTGCAAATATACCGAGTCAACTTTGTTTGAAAAAACAGTTGAGATTGCATACGAATAATTGATCATTTTATAGGCAAGCTTTTTTAAACACTCTATAATGACTTTATGAGTTGAAGTATAAAAATTTATTATTCCTTTATGTGCCCTGAACTTGACTCAGTTTAACGACTATTAACACGACAGAAAGCGGCTTTACTGCGAGTTTGAGCTGCGATAGTTCGGCACATTTATTACCGTGGCCGTTGTTCTAACGTGCCGAATGGGTTAAGTTGTACCGCTTCATTAATTAAAATCAGACACTTAAAACTTGTATTGCTTAATTTGTTAAGAGAAACCAAGATTAAGTTAAATATTTACTACAGTTTGTAATCAGGATAGTTCGTTCACGACTTAGCCAACAAAATGGAACCAAACAGCGAATAAGTACTGTACACCTGGTGACAATTAATGTAAATCAAATACTGTAAATGTCATAAAAATGTTCCACCAGGAATAAGAGGGGAGGGCTTTTGAACATTTTAACTCTTAATTATAAAGTACATTGGATTTTCGTTTATCAAAGTTTTTTTAATTAGTTCCTAATTCCCTGATAAAAATGAAACATATATGGTCCATATATGTGTTAACAATTTTGTATAATAAAATAAAAGATTCTTACATGGACATATAACATAAAAATAACTGTTACTCTTGTTTACATAATATATAAGAAATGTAACATGTAAACAAACTTTGTCACCGCTGTTTTCTTTAACTATTTTTAATGCTGTTTACTTCAAGTTGATTTTCCTATAGATTGTAACACTTTTTATGTACAAGTATTCTATGAGTTAACAAATGTTTCAACTTCAACGTTAATAATTGAACACGATTATTTTGACAGTATGAAAAGTACGCTTTTCACTCATGCAGACAAGCAATCCTTACAGGAAAAGAGAATTCATTTCAGAAAATAATGTTTTTCCTCTGCATGCAATGGATTCTATGTAAAGTAAGCAGAAAACCATCCTCACTAATTGGATAGTGCATGAAATTTGTGTTACTCTGAAGATCCCAATTGAAACTCTTTACGAAATCAACAAATTAAACTTCTATTAATTTAACTTATGAACATAGTTTTATTAACTTTGGAGAAATTCAACTAATCAGTTCTTATTATCAGTTATTTGCATTCATAATTTCATGTAATTATAGTATACAATATGGTAAACATACTGAAAACTAGAATTACAAAGAAAATAACTTAAATATACTGGTGAAACGAATGAAAAAGAAACATTGTTAACTTTGACCTGTTCTACTTCAATAATCACTTTTTCGTTTACCATCATCTAATTACTTTCATTTCAATTCTATCTATTTATTTAAAAGTTTACTTATTTAATTGCAATCAATCACCTTCATTTTAAATATTCAATTTCAATGTCAAACTTTAATTCATCAGTCAAGTTAAATTGTAAATTATTTTAACACTTAAAAAACACTAATAATAAGCAATCTAACTAAAAGGATTTTGTATTTCAATTATTAACTAATCTATCCCTATGGTAATTCTGGTTTTTATTTGTATATAATAGAAAAGCGGCCACAAACCATATTTAAATATTACATCGAACGATCGTTGAAGAAGTGAGGTGTGCTTAGTTAAATTGTTAACAACGTGTAAACGTGCTTCATGTAAATTGCTGGCTTAAAATGTAACAAATCCGAACTGGAATTTTGGGTTAACGAAATAATCCAACTGAAGCGGACACGCGTCCGCTGAATGCGTGGATTATACCTGCCGATGACGTTACGCCAAACCCAAAGAATACTCTTATTCTTCCCCCCCTCTACTTCTCGCCGATACTACAACCTTTTACTATCTGCGTAACAATGTGCGAATGCGCGCATGAATAAATCATCACTTTTCGTGGCCGTTATTTCATCTCCTGTTTTACTATGCATACTCGGCCGAGTTTTTTTTTCTTATTTTTAAGTTAAAACGTACCCTTCCCAATCATGAGGTCAAAAGTTCGCAGTTATTTTCAGATGACTCGTCATTCATTTATTTGTTCAAGAATTAAGTAAGATCAATATGAACTAACTTTTGATTGAATTTGTTCGATTTAATTGAATCCTTTTTTTTTCAATTTATTTGATAATTCAATGAGTAAAACAGCGAGGAGAATTAAGGCAAGCTAATAATTGAATAATCAAAAATATATATGTAAAATTTATGCAAAAATTGTAGGCTATTTACACGGAGAGAAAAGATTAATAAAATTCACTGACATTCTTAGTAAACTGGTTATATATTTGCAAAAATTGGAAAATTACTGTCTTAAGTTAGTATAACATATCAATTTGTTGACAATTCTTAGAAAATATTGACATTTTTTACTAATTTAGGATAGTAATTTTTCAATTCTTGCAAGTATATGACCAGTTTACCAACAATGTCAATAATTTTTAATAATCTTTTCTCTCCGTGTATTAATATATTGAGACTTGCTTGCCATTCTTCAATTCCTCAAATAATTCCTTAAATAATTAACATTACCACAAAAATAAAATTAATGTAATAAATAAAAGAAAGATAAACAAATGATTTAATAAAAGTAAAATACAATGTCCTTTTTTATTTGATAATATCTTTGTTTATACTAATAATCGAATGTATTAACTTTTTAAAGCAAAGTCAATGAACTTCACGAAGGCATAAATATAATCTCCATCCTCGGAATTGTAACTCAATGCCCATAAGCAATTGTTCGACGTATTTGATCAATCAAAATAACTACGCACCGTCCAAGTAACCCCCATTTATGTTCATTCCCCATTAATTGGTTTATGTCAATCAAAGAAGCTGATCATTTTTCAGCACTGTCCTTTCATTTTCTATTTCAGTTACACTTGAGAAACATAAATCTCGCCATGATAACTGGAGGAAACTTTTTAGATAGCAAATTGTAAAATATTTATAACTGCCATACACTGAGAGAAAAATTTGTATAAAAATTGTTATCTTTTTTTGTAATTTAAGGACATAGTAGATAAAGCCAAAAAGTTACAATCAAAAATTATAAAATGTGCTCATAAAACAGGTAAATATTATGATTTTTCACTTTATTTTTACAAATGTTTGAGTACATTATTGTACTTTTTGCAACCTTGTCCATTATGTCCTTAAATTACAACGGAAAATTACAATTTTTTCAAAAATTTTCTCAGTGTAGAATATATATATATATATCTGTTACTTATTACACAGGCAAAGTTGCCTTGTGCAATTTAAGTTTAAAAACCCATTGAAGTCCGAAAAAGTCGTACTTCTTTCATATATTTTACGGAGCACATGTTTGTGCCTGTGAGAAAAAGTTGAAAATCGTTCAATATTTTTCTATTCGACCCACGCTTAACGTAACTATAAAATATTTTGATGAAGTCTATCGCGCAAGATACAGCGACTTCTGGATTTTACGAGCACACCAACATCTTTGAATCTGTGCATTCAGGAGTAATCTTGATGCTACCGAAAATAATTCATCGGGCTTTACCTCATAACGGAGGCAGTAAATTTTAATCGACGAAGAATAATTCAGCGGAATCAATGGCTGCGCCAATTTTCGCAACGTCTAAACTTATTTTACAGCGGTATATAATGATTTTATTCTGTTTATATTTTTGAAAGAATAAAAGTAACGTATATTAAAAGGAAAATTAAAGTTCATTCGTTTAAAGAAGGTAAAGAAGTTTATTTCAAATAAATGTTTTTTTTTCCTTTAATTTGAAACTTTACGATCCATTTTAAACAAATTTGTTTTATAACATATTTTTCTCATGCTGTTATGAATATTACGTTTTATCTAATAATACCTATTACTCTGAGGAAATATTGGGGGGAAAAAAGGAAGCCTATGACTAAATAACAAGGAAAATAAGTAATAAAGTAGTAAAAATAAAAAAGAATAAGAAAAAGGGAAAAGAACAAAATAAGGATAAATAGAACTTTTTAAAATAAAAGCTGAGCTTTAAATATTTTAATTCTACAAATTAGAAGTTATAAGGAAAACGTCCCAGTTTACGTAAACGTTGGTATAAGACAGTCTTAAATTCATAATAAAAAGACTAACTCGTTATTAAAAGGATTGAGATTTAAGTTTTACACGATAGATTCACCATTTAATAAAACTTACAATTCTTTATGAATCCTTAATAAATGTGATATTAAATTTTTAATAAGGTTGAGTGTTTCAAAAATTTGCACTAATTTTCCAGTTGAAAAAGTCTATTAATCAACTTACTTATAACACTAATTTATATTAGTACTATCTTCTTTATGTTAATATTTTTATTTATATCATAATGTTCATAAAAATAGTAAACATTACTGAAGAGAAATTCGTTAAAGCACAGGATGCACCATAATTTTTTTATAGCAAGTAATGCAACAAAAATGATAAATTTAAAATGAAAGAAATTATTTGATTCGACATTTGCAATTCAAATAAATTATCTTTCTTCGGAACACGTATTATTCCTGTCTTTTGAAAATTCTTTGATACATTAAAGAATACAGTTGAATGGGAGTTCACTTTAAACGAATCGATATTGGCTCGAGAATAAACGATGTACGTACTTAGGGAGTGAAATATAACGACTCTTCTATGACTTGATAATTCATAATTAATCGTGAGACCGATTATTTAACTAGAAAACTGTGAAGAAAACGCTCCTCAAGAAATCGACTCTACTCCAACCAATGTTATCCGCTGAACAACTTCAAACTTTCGAAATTAACGGTTTTTTAACGGCCCCAACTGACAGACGAATTCAAATCAAACATAAAACATTCTGACTAAATGTATACAATTATCTTAAAATTAAGTATTACGCAGTAATCCTATAAAAAGCATATTACATCACGAGAAAGAGTCACTTCCACCAGCGGAAGTAACTTGTCGAAATTTGATTCAAAAAATGTTGAAAAGCCAGGGCGTTTTAAGTTTTAATAAACAATTCTAATTTGTGACAAGGTTATTATCTTTTAAAAGTGGTTATTATGTTTTGAGAAAATTATTTGTCAATATTAGAGTTCTCAGAATTGTTTGTTTTATTTTAAATAAAAAAAATTGTTTTCTTATATATATATTTATCAAGCCTTTAAATAAATAATTATCTTGATTAATATAATCTGTGTTCATGATTAGCATATTTACTTTTAATACAAACTGAAGTCCAAAATATTTATGATCAAAATATCACTCTGGTTGCTTTGTTTACATAAATTACAATGAATAAAGGTCATCGACAATCTTGAACAAATAATGAAGAATGTTTACAATACTAACCAGATTTCTATTTAATATAAGAATATTCTATTACTCTTAAATAGACCGTTTTCCGAGTGTAGTAATTCTTGTTCCAATTTTTTTCTACATGCGGGAATAAACAAACTTTGACCCTGCTAATTCCACATAAAAATCCTAAATTCTCAAGTAAAAACACTACTCCTACACAATTTAAGTTAGAAGTTTGCACGGCCAAATTGAGATTCTCACCACGAGTCAAAGGTCAACATTGAAATGTATATATCGTAGCGCCCGAAAGAATTTTCTTAAGCATCATCCCACCTATTCGACTCGTTCGATTGCCATTCATTTTCCAAAACCAGTTTACGTGCGCTCTGGAAAAAAAAAAAAGAAAATGATCGGGGGCCCCAATTTTTCTGGTACTTGGGTGCGTGCGTGAGAGCCCGACCGGGAAGGTCACGGCGTCTGTTATTATTTGCGGATGAGATGAAACTTGGAATAGGTGGCTTTAATGAGTATCGTCGGGGAAGGATGCGTGCACGTGAGGAGGCGCTGCCGTTTGTGGGGGGATAGCTAACGGACCGGCCGGGGTCGCGCCAAGGGAAAAGCTGCGGCCCAAAGAGCAGCTGCAACAACGAGATTCGCCATCGGAAGAAAGCAAAAGAAAAAGCTGCTCGCATCGCTTGGCACATGCTCGTGTCGCTGGTGTGATCTTATACGGGTGGTTGCAACTCGATCGAGTGTTGTATCTGTTTGCGCGTGCGTACAATATTTGCGTGTAAAGATTTCGCGCGCATTTTTCTGCACCTTTTACGTGCAATAGGTTACACGGAGAAGAATATATTATATTCTTCGGTTTTTGTACATATTGTTTGTATTGCACTGTACTTGTTACTGTACATATAAACGAATAAAAAAAGTTGGAACAAAAATTACTATACTGTATAACAAGGTTGATATAAAACATTTTTTATTTTTTTGGTATTTCAATAAATTGACAGTCAAAAGAGTACAAGATTTATACAATTTCTTAGTCCTCGGTATGGTAAAAATTGTAGGAATTTTACTAATACTTTGATATTTGTAAAGTAATTGTTATCCAAACTTTTTCTGCATGTAAATTAAAAATCTAAAAAATATATAATTCACAAATATTAGAGTTCTGAATGTATCAAATTGTAACTTATAAACATACTCTCTTTCAAATGAAACTAATAATTTTTTTCATGATTCTATAAATAATTATTAAAAATATTTAAAAGATATAACATTAAATTGAAGCGTAACATTTTTACAAATGTAAGTTTGCATGTGTCTGCGTGGGGTGCTTGTTTTTATTTATGCTGGATATATCCTTGAAAGGGCAAACGCCAGGTGTAACTATCGGACGCGTGGCATGTCTGTTTTATGTATGCAAGTGTGTTTTATGTACAGGGTGTCCTAATAAATAATATTTAAATGTCCAAAACTGCATTATAAAGCGTTCAATTATAACGAATAGTCGGCTAAGAAATGTTGAATGCGACCGAAGTCTATAACGGCACGAAGATAACAAGTAGCGGAAAATATTAGCAATATTGACATGAATTTAGGGTTTTGGTAAAAATACATATATACTGAAGACAAAGGAGAGTTTGATAGCTTATCACTTATTTCATTATTCTAATATATATATATATTTGTCAAACAGCAATTTTGAGACCATATCGCCATTTTTTTCTCTTGTTAACTAGCAGTTTTGAGGACATTTTGCAATTTTGAGGAATGTCCCGAAAAAACACTGCTATACCTTGGCAGTTTTGAGGACGCTTTCTGAAGTTACGTACCTGGGGCCCGGCAATGTTTGTTCCCTTAATTTTTTAAAAAATTTGCAAAAGTTAGTTTAGTTAGTTTTTAAAATTTTATAACATAGTTGAAACACTTAATTTCAAATTTCCCTCCTTAATTT
>JABFPN010000741.1:0-39038 GCA_022817305.1 Leptoteleia sp. ZL-2020
ACGGAAACAACCGAATAGAAATAACCAATGAAAATATACATGCGCTAAACACGTGCGCAATTGCGCCCCGCTGAAACTGGGAGCACTTCCGGTCTCGAGCTCGCTGAAACTGGGAGCGTCGAGTGTATACAGTTGCTCATCAGTTTTAATATATGTGACGTAAATTTATGTTATTTAAGATTTTATATTTCGCTATTAAATTAAATTGTTTCAAATTCAAATAAATATAGATTTTATACTATGTATAAAACATATACAATTAAATTAATAATTATTGTTTTATAACTATTACCAATTTTGAATAGAAATGCTTCAAATTAAAATTAACTATTTTGATCTATAGAAACCCACTGTTATTTTTTTAGTTAATATCTTCTTTTAGTATATAATTTTCCGAACAATTACCATAAATTTATTTCTGTATTTTTATCTTTTACGTTTTACTGTATTTATCACATAAAAATAATTTATTTACTGATAAAATGAATATATAATATTTGAACAAGAAGTAAATAAAATATTGTGCACTTCGTGATAAATAAAGAAATTGAGTTGTAATTTCAATTCATTAAATTATAGCAAATATATGTGCTGTAATTAATGAATTTATTCATTAAAATATTCAGAAATATATACATCATTACAAATATAAATATATATTTACATGTTAATAAATATAAATTATCATTTAATCAAATTTGCGTTTTTAATTAATATGTGTGTTATATTTGTGCACTGATGGAATATATTTATTTCATAATGTAATAAAGTTTTAACGTCAATTGCGCAATCGCAGAGAAATGTATATACGAATATACAGTGAAAATATGTGCTTGAATATAAGCTAATACAACATAATTAATGAATACGAGAGTATGATGAACCTAACAATGTAAAATTTCAACATTATATAATCCCACTATTGGTGCGTCGTGCTTTAATTTGATATAACAAAAAGCGAACAGTAACAGGTGCTTTCAGACACAATTTCGGTGTTATTATTCCATAGGCATGCAATGATACCATTTATAAAGTTTTTTTTTGTCAATTTCTCACAAATACAGAGAATTATGAAAGATTAATAACGTATTCGCTTTTTATATCATCATATTTTAAGGTAATTTTTACTATTATTAAAATTTAATTTATTAATTTATTAATAATTCGCAAATATGTGTGTACTCATGATAGAATTTATGGATAAGTACAGTTGAAATAATGATCTTTATAATATATTTTAATATATTGTTAATAAATTCTAGCATAAGTCCACACCACAACCTTCGCGAGTTACTGACAATTTAAGAGATTAGAAATACAATGATACAATTTCATTTATTAAATGTTAATTCAATTTTTAATATGAAGTTATTATATGTACTTCTATATAGTAACGAAATTATTACTATTTTTACACATATTTTGCGTAACTATTTCAAAATATGAAAGATTTGCTTTTAAATACCGAGAATTTAAAAATTATAACATTTAAATGTTATTTATTTATAACGATTTTATTATTATATATTCGTGATTTGTATTATACATTGAAGGGAATATAAAAAAGTACTAAAAAATATAATTGGGAATAACTTTTTAATATTTGTTGTTTTAGAAAAAACATGAAAATTTTTCCATTTGTAGTAATTAACTACAACGGCTATGATTTCATGATAAAAATGTTGTTACTGCATTGTCTAAAGTAATTAAATTTTAAATGTTTATATATCTTCAATATTTATATGAAAGACTTGAAGACATCATTTAGAAGACCTACATGAATGTTTAAAGATGATTCATTTCAAATGCCGAGATTCAAGTGAATTGTATTTTGTGCTTGTTTGCTATGGCATTTCATTAAATAAGCTGAACACTGGTCCATCCATAACGTATGTGTTTCTTATCTGATGTTTATGGAAGATGCTCGATGCGCTTATAGTTTCAAGACATTGTCAAGTCCTTTGTGTCAATGTTACACCGTTTTACCTGATGGTTACCAGTTGTTTTCTAGTATTGTTCTAAACTGTATATGATTGAAATGATATATTAAGTACACGGAAAAAAATAATGGCATAGAATCAACATTGCTAGACAATGTTGGTCATACGCTGTTGATCCTACATGGTGAACTAATAAGAATTATGCTGTGAATACAGTAAACCGTATTCTGTCGGACATATAATTTCGGTAGAACAAAAGAAGGTGCGCTATTAAGTCAACGCAATACATCGTGTTGATCTTACATATTTGTTCTATGTTGAGTCAATGTCATTTTGCTGTGAATCATGCAGCGTATTTTTTCCCGTGTATATTTGGATTTCCTTTTAATTTAAAAATCAAATATGAGAACTTTTATATAATTGAATGGGGCATTTGTAGCAGATAATAATATTATCTATAAATATAAAAAAAAATATATATAGTCATTTTATATTAATTGATACACTGCGCTTTTATAATACCTTTATTTTTCAGTAATTTAATACACAGTTTTCGAATTATTTTTGCATAAAATTAATGTTAACAACGTATTCTATTTAAATAAAAACAGTACTAAAAATATGTTTAAATTAATTTTTTTTTTCAAATGAATAAATTTAATAGTTTTTGACACACAACAAAATATTTCACATTTAAAAAACAATGCTCTTTATTGTTGCCAAAAATTGACTTTATAGGTTTTACTTATAAGAGCCTAGTACATATGGAAAATAATGAGTTCACAAAATTACTATTATTTATGATGATAGAGGGATGTGAAAATATAATATAATATCGACGAATTTTAAAGTGATTTTATAATATGTAAAACTAAATGAATAAATTTCATAATACACTACATAAACTTTTATAGTTTTTTCAGGTATCTCTTTCACGATATATAATAGTAATTTGTTCAATTTTTTTTCTTCGTGTTGAAATTGAATCGGGTGTGCTATTGCGACCGATGTAATAGCCCCGATAGGAATTACCTTTTAAATGGCTACAATCCGGCTTCTTGATCAGAATCACATCAATGAAAAATGTAGTTTAATTTATGTATGACTGAAACATGGAAACCACTTTCGGATTTTACTAAGGTATAATTGAATTTTATATTTAAAGAGGAAATTTTTGCAAAAGATAAACAATTAATAATAATTAACAAAATACCATATATTGGCCATGTATAACAATATAAAAAACCCATACAGGCTATTTATCCATATGAAAACAATTCATTGTGGTAGTGATTATAGCTTTGATTTTGCAGAATACGCAATAAGACTCTGTCACTGTACTTTTCCCACACTGAGAAAAATTTATTAGTATTTACTATGTATGTTGCAATAACTCGAGGATATCTATGGACTTATAGTATTCTTTATAATATGATACAGTATTTTAAACATTTATTTACTAATTTAAAAATGTCATTATTAAAGAATAGAATTCTTTACTTCACAATCATAAGTCACTTCCTTTACCATCACGTTACACCTTTGCTTAGAATATGAATGTATCTCTTACTTTAAAAATATTCGTAATTGAACAAATTTAGACCATTCTACCCTCACATTCAGAATAAAGTTTGATCAAAATCAATATTTTCTCACGCGGCAGTGGTGAGTAAAGTGGGAATAAAGCGCGTGACAGGTGGCTGCGAGGTAACAGGTTCTGTTCTTTATAATGACATTTTTTTTCTAATATTTTTTAAAATACTTTAATATAATAGTATTATATAGGGTCACTGTAAATGCATAGATGTCTCAGAATTATTGTAAAATATAGTAGCAGCTACCAGTTTATATCTTTCAATGCACTTAGGTAATATTTTATTTTCATTAAGCATCTATTTTATTAAAGAAGTGCTTATTTTATAGGTTCTTTTAACCAATTAAATAGGCTTATTGACTAGCCAATAAAAGAATATGATTAATGAGATCATGCGATGCAACAGTTTCGTATGAAGTGTTTAGTGTAATGCGTATTGTGAAACGATATAAATACATGCATAAAAACATAGAATAAAAATATTGCAACCAAAAGGATCGAACACATGCAAAATAGGAACTCAGTGCAATGTTAAGAATACAAGCGAAAGCACCGGTCCGTGGATTGCGATCACGTACTGTGTGGCCGGCAGTCGAGCGTTGATTCTCTAATTCTTCCTGATCCTCGTAGTCGCTGCTCTGGCTTGGCGACAGCCCCTCCTCGCCGCTACTCTGGCTCTAAAATCGACATCGCGTAAGTCGGAAATGGTTTCAGCCGCGCAACAAGCGGATCAAAGTATAAGTGGAATTAATGAATAGGATCATGGAAACAATTTTCCTTAGTCAAGCTTCTAAAATACATGTTTCAAACCTAAAGAAGATTGGTATATATGCAAATTGTAACATTTCGATTAGTTTTTTGTTCATGACTAGAACTATTGTTATATTATGTTAATTGCAAAAATGCATTGCTTTCGCAAGTATAAATGTTATTTCTAGAATTACTTTTAGTGCTATTAAGATTTCAATTAGGGCGTTTGCAAATTTACTATACTCCAATAATGAATTAACAGAAAACTTATTATTCTTTGTAAAAGCGATAAAGTTAAGTACTTTTATATAAATAGCTGATAATACAGTCTTTAAAATGATAACACAGTTAATAATATATATTATGTTGGTTTAAAAAAATTATAAAATATCAATAAATATATTTTTTATTATCATTGGCATAATATTCTTTTATCATACGCATAAAAAATGTTATGCAAAATTAATATACTTTGTGTTAACATTGATTTAAGAAAAATATTTCTTATTAACTATAACTTAAGCAGAAGAAATAAAACAAAATTTTCGCAATTACTTTGTATAAAATAATACGAAAAGTGCAATTGCTTCTACTAAGTGAAAATTGTGAAAATATTATAATATAATATGCGAATAATAATTAACACATGATAAAACAAAACTTATTTTCTTACGTGTTAGTAATAAATATAATGTACTGCTAATATAAATATGTTACAATATCACTCACAAAATATTATTTTGGCATTGTAATCTTGCAAACATCGAACACGATCTCTTAGAAATACAAGTACCTTCAGGTAAAACAATTAAATAGGAATTCTACGTTTTGTATTTTTAATGGAAACTTTAAACTAAATATTTAAGAGTTTTTGCAGTATTCCGTGTTTAAACCCAAAGGGCTTTTTCATTCAAGCTCATACACTGAGAAAAATGCAGTTGGATTTCTATTTACATTAAATAGAATCTATTGATTATAAATGGAATTATTCTTACTTTAAGAATATTTACTAATATTAAATAGAACATCTATTAAACATAAGAAGATTCTATTATTCTTAAATAGACAGTTTTGTGAGTGTAGTATAATTATGTTAGAATGAACCATGTTATATTAAAATAAAAGTATTACATCATTGTATTAGAGTGAGATATAGTTTATGTAATATTATAATGGTTTATTGATGATAAGTTTATTGTAAGTATTAAATATGGGTATTATTGTTTAACATTCTAGATTCATCTACATTCTAGTGATAATTACATTTATTTCATAAAGTAAATTGCATTAAGATTTAGTAATGAAAATTTCAGCACATATAAATTTAGCATTAGTAATATGTAAATTTATTCATTACTTTGAATAATTTTGCATGAATTTGTATCAAGTTGTAATATCTGCCAATGTATTAAAAATAAATGTATAATATAGCTTTACAATGTATTGTCAATTGTGTACACATAATAAATAAATATTTACGATAGCATATAACACTATTATTTAAATTAATTGTTCTCATATTATTAAATACATTTTTTTATAATAACTTTTTTTTTCATTGTTGTTACACATTTTTGTTTTAAAGATACATTTGTACTAATTACAAATTCTAATATATGTTAAAATATAAGTGAATTTTTATTTAACGCTTATATATAATGTTATTATTATATGAACTAGGTGCATTGTTGAAGTATTTTATAAATAATTGTTTGCATGACATGCTTCGTTTAGGAATTATATTAAAAACTTGAATTCTAAATTTTTATACCCGTTCACTATAAATCATGCACTTGTGTATCACTAATAATGTCTGATTATTTGGATGTAAATGAGTAATATATATTTCGACAAATAATTATTCATCTTAAGATATCAATATAATATCATTACGAATTATAAAAAAATCTAACAGCATGATTCTGTGTTAAGCGTAACGATGTGAACTTCATAATAGGTATTGTCTACTCAGGATGATATGACATGTTCAATATGAATTATGTAGAATATGATGTACATATGTACACTGCTTCGAAGAGTACATGAACGAATAATTATGATAAGTAGCTAACGTGTGCAATTTTGTGACTGTCAAATTGAATAAGTGAATATCAATTTTTTATTAATTAAAATGAACACTTTTTAAGCAATGTATATACAAGGAATTCTAATACATAAAGAAATGGAATATTTACCACATATTTATTACATTTAATGTTTTCATACTAAATTATGATACTAAAAATGTTTTTTTTTCATTTGAATAAATATAAATACTTTCAGAGTATTACGTAAACAAAATATTAAAATGAAATTGTTCTGATTGTTTATCAATTGTAATAGAAAAAGATGAACTAAAAGTAAAATAAATAGAAGTTAAAAATGAAACAAATTTGAATGACTAAAA
This sequence comes from Leptoteleia sp. ZL-2020, assembly GCA_022817305.1. NCBI lineage: Eukaryota > Metazoa > Arthropoda > Insecta > Hymenoptera > Scelionidae > Leptoteleia > Leptoteleia sp. ZL-2020. Next base: position 6,692 of record JABFPN010000741.1, read on the forward strand.
ATTGATTCTTTTTAATATATCTATCAGATATTTTAATATTTCAAATGTCGTGGCAGCGAGCCAATGAATTTAAGTTACAAATAACATTACGAAGTTCAATAAAATTTAACTTTTTCGCAGTATACTTGTAATCAAATAATAAATAACATAAAAATTGTGCTTAAAGTTTTAGTTTTATTTTGTAAAATTTGATTATTATCTTTATAGGTAAATAATTTTTGTTAGAACTCTACGATTCCTTATTTTCATACAACTTTAATATTTCATAAAACTTTTATAGAAATGTAATCACAATAATTCTTTTTTCTATTGAAAAATATTTCTGGAAGTTAGAAACTTCAATAATTCGACTTTAGTCTTTTTAACTTAGTAGATTCCTTTCAACGCAGTGTGTACCATAACACGGTTATGAAGTGAAAATGTTCAGTTTGGCGCATCTCAGTGATTAGGTACTATAAAAAAATCCATATTCATGATTCAGCTAAGAATGGCGCTATATCATAAAATTTTAGTGCTCTCCAACATTCAAGAACAATCGTATGAATTTATCATAAAATATTTAAGTTACAGCGTTAGCTAATTTAATATCTTGAATTACTCTGCAAACTAAAACTTCGAAGTTCCCGATAATTAAATCTGAATTATATAATAATAATAATAATATCAATTATAAATACAATTTTGTGTTCGATCTTCTATTATTAAGTTTACAACTATTTAACTTGTACTGTGTTTATATCACTTAAAACAATCGTAATTGTATTGTAGAGTCATATTTTATATGTAAATAATCAAATATTTTAGCGCTTCAACAACAAAAGACTACAAGATTTTTAATTCCTATTGTGATACGAACGAATATGATATAGTATTGATAGCGATGTGTCAGCGACGAAGGTGTTGGGATATTACCGATGGCTGTAAAGGGACGTGCGCAGCGTTGATTACGTCAGCGTAAAGCCAAACGTATAGCGTAGTCGAAGTAACGACCACTCTTTTAGAACCCTGACGTCCAACGACATAGTCGACAGCCTCGAGCTCACACATCGCACCCTCAAATTAAATAAATCACGGCCACGACACGGCGCGGTTTACAGCGAAACATCTCGTGAAGTCGAACTTGTCAAGGTTAGAAAGAGTTTTGATCAGCGTTCGAAGCATTATAAAGATATGGATGAAATAGAAGGAGGAAACTAATGCAATCAAAGACATGGAAATGTCTCAAAGATAATAAAGATTTCTTTTATTACTACAATACTGTGAAAAAACACACATAAATTCACAGATTGTTAAATTAAAAATTTATATGGAAAAATATTGTATTTTAATTTTCCTAAAATTATAGAAAGGAAGACGAAAAATTAGAATTTAAAAAGAGAAAAATGTTTAGGAGAAATTACCACAGTTTTCAACAAAGAATCTTTATCGTGCTGATTTATATATTTTTGTGTATAGGAAATAGATCAATTTATCTCATATATCAACATAATCTTTATATCCTTTTTCCTGAAATAATAGGAAAACTTGAATGAATCAGTTCGATAAGGTTCGTTTGCTGTAATAAATAGTAATTTTTTTAAAGAAATATTTTTCAGTCTTCAAATAATTTTTGCAGATTTGATTCATATAACATCAAATACTTTCGTTTTAAAAACAACGAAACAAATTTCTAAATACGTAGGTATGATTAATAAATTCTTATAACAAAGTGCGAGATTGATGACTTCTATTGAACATTTAGTAATATATTATTTAGTTTTTATATTAGCCATAAAATATATTATTGGCAAGAATCAGTAGAGTAAGTAATTTTCTAATTTGGATGAAAATTTAATTTAAATAAAATTTATAGAAGGTATTTGACAGAATTACAATAGAATTGAATACTTAAATATAAGCAATACTGAAAAGTTAAGTTTATCTTTTTGACGAAATTATTATAATATCTCATATTTAATTTTCGTAAGAATAATTATTTATTAATTTAAATTCATAAAAGTTGAGAACAACGGAATAACTAAATGATTATTTAATATATATTAAAAATACAAAAAAAGTAATTTTTAAATGACAAAATATAAATTCTAATTATTTTAGTAAGTGTAAGATTCTATTATATTAAGTTAAATATAAAGGGTCATGGGATTTATTATTATGCATTAATGAAATTCAAGTGTAATAAGTGAAACCCATATTTAATGATAAAGCATTTATCATACATAAATCTAACATACATTACATGCATGAATCATTTGTGTCATTTACATCGAGGGAATATATGATAATTATTTTATTTATGACGTATTACCTAAAACCCCGCTACTAAATTCTCAATAAGAAAATATTAGTCTATATTAAAGAAAAGAAAGCTAATAATATTTTTAATCAGTGAAAGTCAGTTGAATCTGTATTTAATTTTAATTCTCAACTTTTATAAACAAATTGTAATTGACGCGCATAGAACGAAAACGTTATAAGTTTTAAGTTTACCCTTTCGCTTATTCATTTTTTTATTTTAGTTCCATCAATTATACAGTAATTATACGTTTATTGTACATTATTTTGTAGTTTTTTTTCCATATATAAAAAGAAAGAAATAACTACATGTTTCTTTCAATATCATGTACAATTTATGCAATATTCAAATATTCCCTTTACACTTATAAATAAACGTTTAGCTTTATGAAGAATGTTTAATAGTCGAAAAACAATGACATGAGGGTTGTGCAATATTAACATTTATAATAGTTGAGAAACGTCTGGTGTAATAGAAGTACTACCCAGTAATTTCAAAAATTAATAATTTGCAGCACTAACCTGGACATCACTACTTGCATAATCTCCACTTTCTCTGGAAGCTCGGGAATGTGTAAGAGGTATAATTGTTGGAGGATTGTTGTGACCCTGCGGTACGATAAGACCTCTTATCGTAGATGCCGTTCCTTTTTTTGAATGATCTCGTGGTAAACTGATGTCACCCGCAGTTCTCAAAGAAATAATTCCTTCTCCTCTATTTTCTGGTTTTAAATTTAATGTAAAACATACCCTGCATGAAATAAAATGTATTTAATATTAAATATATATCGGCAAAATTAAAATTAATATTCCTTATTTTTTATTAAGATGAAATTATTTTATGCTTGTATTGCTTGACATTAAAAGGAAAACAGTTAAAAATATAATTATGCGTTTTACTGTAAAATATTTGAGCACCTGTTATAATCCTTTCAAACTTTAAATTTGATAATAATTCAAATTTTATATATTTACTTTCATTAAACAAATTTTAAGACTATAATTAGTTAATTTATTTTAATCAATCACAATTAGAAACATTACTTTCTTTCTATTATGTTGTTATATTTTAGTATGTAATGTACAAGACTGAAATTAAATAATAATTTGATATATTATTTTATATTATCATGTCTAACGTTTACCTTCCGTTTTGGATAGTTGCAGTTGGAACTGGTCCAGAACTAGCTCCCATGAGAAAATCTTCAGGGTCTGATTCGTAAGGTGGTTCATCATACCAGTGTTGAGTTCCTCCCATCATTCCGCCACATCTTGCATCTTCATCATACATATATGTGTCATCTGAAATCAGAATAACCATTCATATTACAATGATGAAATACATTAATTTATAAGTATTCTTTTTATCTTCTTTCCATGAAAATTAGCAAAATAATTTAATATAAATGTATGAGATTATTTAAATTAATAAAATTAATTGCTCATATCTAATAAGTTAAAAAAAAATTGAAATGATGTAGCAAATTAGGGTAAAACTTTTTAGGTACAAATGTTTAAGGTAAATTTTCATTACAATTTTTTGTCATATATTGAACTACATTTTCCAGTCATTAATTCAATTGTCATTTGTATGTAAGTTTATGATGTATAAGAATCGCAGTAGCTAAAATAAAAGATCGTGTAATATAAAAGGCGGAAGTGACATAGAGAAACCACATACGTTCTCGTCGCCACGTCAGGTGTTTACGATAACGAGATTATCAGCACTTACAAAGGGCTTCTTCGGCATAGCTATGACACGTCGTTACTTTTGTCTCTTTCGACATCATTGTCAAGGCAGTCAGGTGTTGAAATGATAAATCGGTAATAAACTTTAAAGACCACCTGGAACTACGGTTACGCGCGTTTTGCCGAGACTAATCTTGACTTTAATTTGTACTCTCGGCTCCGAATACAGTGGAAATGTAGGAGCGCTCGCTCCGTTCATAATATAGTTGTTGCTTAAGGCGATTTGCCACATCTTTCATTCGCTCGCCATTATTTCAAAGTAAATATCGATACAATGTAAATGTAATTCTTCATTTTCATACCTTGAAGAGGGTGTAATATATTTATGTTAGCGGTAGAGTATCATGATTCGTTTGCAGCCAAAAATTGGTATTGTAATGGAAAATTGCTTGATGAAGTAAGATAAATTGAAATAATAAATTGAAATGTGAAATTCCATTCATAATTATAAATTACTCTTACGGAAAGCAATAACAGCAGCGTTGTACAGCAGAATATTAATTTCAGTTTTAAAGATTTTAGTCGACACAAAAGAAGAGTGTCGAGTGATAATAAAATTGCAACGGTGCTAACTAGTTAAAGTGATGTCTTTAACTTTGATATAAAGAGAAATAGTGAATTGTATTGCATTTCTAATGAATACTACTGTTAAGTATAATAAAGACTGATTATATACTTTTCTTTGAGTGCTTTTCGACTAATATTTAAAAAAAAACTTTGATTAGAATTGTGTTTACACTAAAAAAATGAAGGTTTTCAGATCAAGAAAAAATTGAAACACTGATATACCGTGAAAAATAATTTATTAAAATAAGAATTTTTACGAATATTACGAATTTTGTATAGCAGTCCTGTGAAATAAAGCGTGTATAATGAATATACGTCTGCATTTAGTTTTTCGTTTTTTAATTCCAATTTTTAAGGGTATTAATTGTAATACCTTATGAGACAACAAAAATCACTCTGAAAAGTAATTCAAAGTGTCTGAAAAAAATATTCTTTATCTGCTAGATTGTTGCTTGAGTACACATTTTTTGGAAAAGGAGATGCAAACACTAAATACAGGAAGAAAAAGTTTAAAGTCTAAGGTCACTGGAGTTCAGCGACAAACGTACCTCCAGGGAGCTGACCTCGAGCGTCTCGTCCTAGCTGCATCAGGCCTTGTCGTATATCTCTTAGTATCTGAAACAGAATAATAAATGATAGTGAAATAATTCATGTAAATCATTTATTATCCTATTGAAAAGAAGCAGTTAGATACAAATTGTTTCGACATTACTTAATTCAATAACGAATTACTTATGTAGGATTACTAGGATTTACAGACACAGTAGTTACCCTTGTAATTCTTTACTTGAATGAATAGAAATTTTAGTATTTTTCGTCACTACAAAAAATGGTTCCAGCAAATGTCGATCATTTAATTCAAGTAAACTTGTCTTGAAGGACAACTTTTTTTTAAGTTCATTCTAACTTTTTTTTGAATACATCTAAATTAACTTTTCGCCGTAAGAAAGTAATTCTTCAAATTAACCGCTTTAAGAAGTTTTTTCTTTTAAGAACTATAATATATAATAACAATGATAATTTAGCAAGTATCAAATTTAGTGACTAATAAGAATTAAATTAGGCATCTAGAATTATTCTGAAGTATTTATTAAGTGTAAGAAATAAATTGGTATATTTGATTATATTTTCTTATAAATGCAAAGGCCATAGTAAGATTTAATACATAGATTGCACTTCTTGATCACTTAATATTAAAATTATTTATAATATTTGGTACTATTTTTTTGTCAGAATAATAACAGATCTAATGAAGTACAGCTTGATCAAAGGGATTTGCCCGTACTTTCAGAATCAGCGAGAACAGGCAACATCTACTTCAAGATGTCAACGTGAAATGGTAAAAGAAAAAAGGCAAAGCATAGTAAAAAAGCTACGGGGGAAACCCTCCAGAGAATCGTAAACCTGCGATGGAGGTGACAGTAAAAGTTTTATAGGTATGGCGACCTTTATTTCCATACTACTTGAGAGCACGAAAGCAACCTTTTTCCACCCACTGTGGTTTGGTCAATTTCATCGTACTGTTCTCACTCTTGCAACGACGACTCTCTTATGCGCTCAAACTGATTAACTTTTTTATCTTATTAAATTGCAGCTCGTAAATGATGAACAAACGTGTTAACATAAAAATTATTGTGAACTCCCATAATGCATTTGTTTCTTTTTTAACATTATGATATGTTGATAATAATAATTATTTTTATTATATTTAGAAAAAGAAGAAGTAAAATAACTTTGTGTAACGATGCTTGCATATTAAGAGAAATAGATTGGAATGTTTCACAAGCTAGAACAATATAATTTCCAACTCAAACATTTTTTGAAAAAAAGAATGGTACAATATTTAATAATAGAAATAAAAGCTAAGAAGTAGTTACGTTACTCTTATGTATTATATCATAATTTTAGGTAATTTTCATTTTAAATTTAAAATCTTAATATTTATTATTTAATATGTTTATCCATAAGAATTTTAGTGCAGACTAAACATATAATATGGTCGCATATCTTATTTTTTTGTATATATTTAAACAACTGATTTGTCAATTACCAAATAAATGACTATTAAAATTAAATATAGTAAAATGAAATATATAATTTTTATGTAGTAAGTGAATAAATTTATGATTATTAAATGAAAATTTTCATTATTATATAATTTCATATTTGTTGCATAAAATTACATCAAAAATCTTGAATGTAATCAATTAATTATATGTGATTCTGTGTATATATAACAAAATAAATAATGATTTTACATTTAGTAAATCACTTGAACATAAAAATTACAGTATTCTGTAACGCAATGCATCTATTTGAGTAATTCCATTCATTATATTTCATGAAATGCGGTTAATCTTCTCTGAACTGATTTTTATGTTCACTTTCTCCTGATTCTTGGACTAACATTTATAAGGAGCAAACTTAGAATTCAAGAATAATTTGAATGTTGACTATAAATCTTTGGTGTTACGAGTCTCGCGAGGAATCTTGAAACGAAGTCACTTTCAGACATTAATTCATGAAATTGAATCCATTTATCATTTATAGGAAAACGTAAGAAGAACTTAACGCATTACAAAGTATAGACACATGTTCTAATGTGTTTATATTTGTGAATGCAACGACAAACTTTGCTTCACTCTCATTCTGTTTGGAAGAAATGTGTATTTCTGTCTGTATGTACATTTCCTTAAACTTTCATCAAATTGAAGTACAAAAATAAATTAACTTTTTTTAAGAGAGTACATACTTCCAAACATTGTTTCAAATTAAGAGACTTTTGAAAATAAACTATTATCTACTATAAATGCTTTTAACTATGTATAAAATTAAACTATACATTAAATTAATTTTTGTTGTATTAATTATAAATAAATAAGTATAAATAAATATAAATCGACATTAATAGTAATTTTAAATTAATATAAATTAATTTCATTTCTAGAAATAAATCGGAATTAATGAAAATTGATGTTAATAACATTAACAAATTGAATAAGAGAAAAATAAATTCAGTTAGTTATATTTAGGTAAAATTAGTTATAGCCATTTCGCGAGAAATAACTAATTTGAACTAGTGATAAATTAGACGTAAAGCAGCAATTATGGATTTGTCTGTATAAATAAACACTCAATGGTACTTTTGAAGTATGAGTATTTATGAAGAATTATGAAGTATTATAGTCGATATATACAAAACGATCGGAATAAGAGAAATGCTGCTCAGTGCATAAAAATTCACAAGTCGACGTCTTTGCAGTGCTCACATTGACAGTTATGATGGTATCAACTCGATCTGGCTACTTTGCATAATAAGAGGCGACGAGAGGGTCGAGAGCACTGATCGCAAAATAGACGTACATGTAAAGTTCTTTACCGCAAGAATAAAGATAGAGGGGAATATAATAGAAAAAAAAACACTACAAGATATCGTTATTATCAAATGTACGTTAAAAATATAATTTTATTACTAACATGATGTTGTTAACTTAATCTTTCTTCACGAAACAATAGTCTTTATGAATATTATTTAAAATTTATTTTATTTCAATTGCAATAATTGTACATATTTTTCATACGTATAGTGTAATTTTATACCAAAACATTTGTACATATTTAAAAGCGCTTATAAGATATGCGGTCGTGAACATGAGTATAGGAATTGGTTTACACTATTTCTGAATAGATATTTTCATTGCGAGGACAATTTGAGAATGGTTAACTCGACAGCTTCGATTGTACTGGAAAATTGTGCGCAATTTACATATATGATGAAAATCGTGAAATATGACTAAAATGGATATATTAAAAGTTGATATTGCTAAAATGCTAAAATTACTGATAATGAGAGGTTTAAAGAGTCTTGATTGAAGTATTAATATCGATTCAAACTTGCTAATATTCTCCGAAAAAGGATACTCCAGATTCGTTCTTTTCACTTTAGTGGAGTTTTTTAAATGATCTATGAAAATGTAAAAATTGTTCTCAAAAAGACAAATCTGTAAATCCCAGTTGACTTATTACCGTAAAATGTAGAAAGATAAGATAGACTAACGAGAAAATATACACACAAGAATCTAACGATATTTTTAACGTAATTTATTATGAAAATATTATTTTTTAATCTATTTTTATATTTTATGAGTATTTTTAAGCAATTATTAAATTAAAATTGTTTCGTTTGAGCAGTAAATGTTTATGTTGTATTTTTTTAGTGCATTTTAAGATATATAATATCATTAAACTTCAATATACTTATTATATTTAAAACATTATTTATAAAACCACGTGCATTATAATTCATCATAAAAATAAATTATCTATATAAGAAATAAAATAAAAAACAAAGAAAACTGTTACTTACTTCTTCATGCTCTTTATGAAACCGCTCCTTTTTCCTTAAGGCTTCCTGAACTTTCAACTGAAATCAGATTTTTTATTGTTTAAAAGTTTATTTTATTCCGTTTATATAAATTCGTGCAATAATTGCAATTTAAAACAATTATAAATTGGATAATTTTTTACAAAAATTAAAAATAATAATACTATTATTAATTTTTAATTCAGATGTACGTTCAGCTTTGAATGCAAAGCTGTTTTAAAAACGTCGGTATTAGATTTTTGGGTAATTATGTACTCGCTTATCCGCTTACAATTACCGATTTTTGTTTCATTCACGCATTTACATAACAAAATCTTTAGCAAATTACGAAATTTAACGTAAAATTATTGTTTTCATTGATTATTTGTAGTGTTATCATTTAGATGAATAAATTAAAACCAAAAACTTCTTAGGTCAAAGAAGTAAGCTCTTCGGACTTAGTGTCAGCTAAGCAGTTAATAGTTTATAGCGTTACACTGGGGAAAAAATAGCTTACTCTGTTAAAGACCTTAGTAGTTACACTTAGGTTAAACATAACAAGCGTTATATACTTGTCACTGTTGTTTTTGTTAAACTATACAAAGCATAATTTGATGAATATAATTATAGTAAAAGTTCCTATCTAATATTGTTATAGAGTTTAGTAATTTCTGTTAATGTTTTGTAACAATTTTTTTATTATGCATCAACTAACAGAATTAGCTATTTTTTATCTCTGTATATCTACTATCCTTATATAACGTTTGAATCATAATAAGTGTAATTAATAATCAAGTAAAATTGTTAAATAAAATGTCATATTATGATATGATATGGTGTACCATATTATGATGTTTATATAAAATGATACTTATATTATAATAAACATGTTTTGTAACTTTCCTTCGATGTGTAAAGATAGAACATTTTATAAGATACATACCCTGTGTATTGTTTCTTCAAAACTGTTTTGTTGACCACCATTCATTTGAAAATACCTCAATCGATCGTAATCCCTTGGATCTACCATTGACCTTAATATTGTATGGCCTGTGTCAGGACCAGGGCCCAAACCACTCTGTAAAACACTATCTGGAGTATCCACCTGTAAAAAATTGTTTACCCTAAATTTAAGACTTAAATATATAGGCATTAAATGGATATTATTACAGAATAGATTCATTCTCGCTGATCAATAAATCGTCAATATTTTCATTTGGAAAATTGTTCATTTGATTTGTAGTTGTAACTATACAAAATACATTGCAATGAATATTAATTGAAAGAAATTATGAATTAATATTGAAAGGAATAGTAATAACTAATTGAAATACGGGCATAAATAAAATAAAAAAATTACTTTACGTAATTCATGAATTTTACTATATTTTTATCTCGTATTAAACAAACAAGTCTGCATTTTTTTAATTATTTTTGTTGTAAATAACGAACCACATGACGAATTTAAAGTTTGCATGGTTACACGTTCAGGTTACACCGTTGTCTATCCCTTCAATTTGTATTTCTAAGGATTTTTAAAGCGTTTTATGCGATCCCATGAATTATAATAGTCTATCTCAGGGTTAAAGTTTCATCTTTGCCCTACGGTTCTGCTTGCGATTACAGGGAGTCGTTGGAATAGCGAAAATTTCCTAATTTCAAGATATGTAAACACATTTTTTGCAGTAAATTCACATTAAAGAGTAATATAGGAAAATATTTTATCTTGAACACTCAAAAGAATTTATTCCATTATATTTATGAGACAAACTTCATATAAATCTTTTTGTTACACTTATATGTTACAGAAATAAAGTTCTTCCGCATGAAGCTGTTATATTTTCACACTTTACATTATTTTAAGATAAAGAATTAATAAAAAGAAGTAATTATTTTTGTGAATTAATTCGCAAATGAGTAATAATCATGCAAATTACTTCAGAATAATAAGAAAAGAGTGGTATCGAGTGTCAACAACTAAAAACTATGTCGAATCGTATTATTGTTCGTGGTTTAATTAAAGCGCGGTACTATTAGTATTAAACGGATTAAAGCCGTTTGTTTACATTCATCATTCCGACAAAAATATGTAGAAAAGAAGAATACGACAGGCACGCGTTAAGCTCAAATAATACCGGCAGACAAGGCCGAGAATTTACGGTGTTTCTGTACCGACTTTTTCTTCGTTCATGAAGCCTTCTCATTCGGACGGCGAGAACACGGCGAAGTACAACAAAGAAACTCGTGAGTACTTCAGGTGGGTTGACGGAGGGTGCAAGGTGTATCTTCTTGTTCAAGGGCTGCTCAGGTGCGACTTGACAAAAATTTTTGGAATTTTTTTTCAGCAACGCAAACTTTTAATGACATGATTTATACGGTAGGGATGATACGTAATTTGCAATTGATGTAATTTTCCCACTTATCGTGTAAGTTTCAAAAGAGTAATATTGTTTTAACGAAGTAATTTGATTAATTGTAGGAGGATGTTCTTACTCTCGCGTCAACCACTCCTGAGAATGGCAAGACGAGATCAAGTACGATGTTGAGAAAGTAGAAAGAGATGACGCGTCTCGAAATACGAGCGCGGTGAATGAAAAAACGAATAGGAATGAATTATTAGTGATGCACCCTCTTCTGCTACGTGTGAAAATTTTGCATCTCGACGTTAAGTCATGTATGCATATCAAACGAACTTGACGCTGTATATGTGTGACCAAGTCCACACGTTTTTACTGTTGACACTTCACAGGTAATGAAAAACAAGAAAATAATTATACTATTCGTATGGCGAGGTTTATTATGACTAAGCTTATTCATTATACAAAGTAAGACAAGCGTAATGTCAAATATAATGACGGAGCTATGTGACTCGAGATAATTGTTTGATTAATTATGATGGAACATCGAAAAATTTTTCTTTGTGAAATTTACTGTAGCTTTTACCACCAGAAGAATTGCAGAAGAATTGAATGGAGAGTAAATTTAAATCAATCTTAGAATGCAATGTATCATATATATTGAGAGAAATATACTCAGAATAGATACCATTATTGTAAGATATTTATCTCAGTAGATGTTTGTAATCTGAAGAGTGATTCTATAAAGTCTTAAGTTAGGGCGGTTAAAATAAAAATTAAAAAGATATGCGTATTATTGCAACGTTAAGTTAATTTATGGTAACATTTTTATTTTTTCAAAGCAGTACAAAATTGTACTGTTTTCAGCAATTTCTCTCAATGTACCTGGCTAAAGATATATTTCATAAACGTGAATTTGGACATAGAAGTTGAGATGTAAAACTTTAAGATAATTTTTTAAATATATTTAAAGTAAATCAACGAAAATGGCTACTACGGTATTTTATTTGTCGCTTAACTGGTGGAAACAGATCGAATATACGAGCTTTGCTCTAGAAATTTCACGTATGTTGAATTGTAACTGCCTAATTAAGCTTGGCTACAAATTTAGAGTATCTGCACCGAATATGCTCGCTTAGAAATACTGGATTAAATTTTCAGCGAAATGGTACTGAAGAAAGTGTTCTAAATTCAATGTTAAATAATTTGATACGTGTCTGCATGTTCTCTGGATTAAAATTATGTACGGTATAGGAAAGGGATAATTGAAATTAACAAGCAATTAATTTCTTATTCTTTGTATAAAGTAATTAAACGAGCGTTAGTTATTATCAAAAGTCCATTTATATTTTAATTAATTTTCATGAATGAATATGTCACTTGGAAATTAAGTAGTAAAAGAACTTCAAAGAATTTCTTCTGAAATATTATTAATACATTAAATTGGCATTTATTATATTATATATTAATAATATAAAATCATGATAAATTTAAGTATTATTTGGTAAATGTAATATATATAAATAAATACTTCATAATAAATAAATAAATCTAAAATAAAGTGTGAAGTAAAAGAAGATATAATAATTGAATTTGTTTGTTTTATTCTTCGATTATATATCTATCTATTATTTTGTTCATTCGGGAAGTAAATAAATTAATTTTAGTCAAATTAAGGTGTTTATTCATATAAAATAAAAATTTCCTTTACAAATAAAAATGGAAGAGCAGTCGAGTTTCTATTATTAATGTATATACCAGAAGTTTATAAAAATGCAATTTAATATTTGTTATGACAAAATGGACTAACTCATAAAAAGTATTTTCTCTCTACAGCCAATTTTTAAAAAGAAGTAAATAAAACGTAACTCATAATCCATAAACTCGTAGATCATAAAAAGTTTATATCAAACATAAAATTACATACATAGTACGATTAGCCATATTTTTTTATAGACTTGTTGAATTGTGCCATTGAAATACATTATTTTATATACACATTATTTTCTTCGAAAAAGTTTCCACAGCTTATGAATTTATTTCTATTACACATTTTCTCTTATTCATGGATTTTCATATTTCTTAAAATTTTGTAGAAAGTCTTGAATTCTTTCGGCAGAAAACGAAAATTCGTAAGAAGAAAGTTCAATATTAAAAGCGTATGTGGAATATACGAAGGGAGCAATGCAATATGTATAGGCTTTTAGAGTAGACCGAAGTGTCGACTGTATTGAAGCATTTCAGTTTTACATATTCAGACTAGTTTTTTTATATAACTGTTTAAAACTATTTCCTGAAGTCTTATTATACTCCATTTTCTTAAGTTCTTAGTTGTAAATACACATTTAAAACGAGCATTTTCAATATCTTAATGAATTTATTACAAAATTAACTTAGACGAGATGTAACTCATAGATTCGATATGATTACTATAATCTTCTATCGTGATTTAAAATATAATAAGAAAGAAAAAAAGAAAAGCATTCAATAACAATTTGCATACAAATAGTAATTTTAATTATTCTTAAATTATTGTATTTTGTGTAATTAGAATGAAATGTTCAGACTCAACTGAATGCAAAATCCGTTAGATTCCTCGGAGCTTTCGGTATAAGGCGGGTACTATTATCTATTCTCCGTATATTCGCGTTGGACGATTTTCCAAGAGTATTTAACCTTGGAAGTTCCTGGCTAATTACAAGGGTTATTGCTTTTCTCGGCGCCTACGGGATAGCATATCGGTGACGAGGCAAGTTTCATGCCACAAGTAAGAAACCGCAATTTCCAGAGCATTCTGTGCAATGTAATTTAATGCTAATGAGAGAAAACTTGTTTTTTGTTAACTTTGCTTTAATATTATTAAATTCTCGTTTTTAAGTTTCCGGCCGACAGTTGAAATTCAAATAACTTTTCGTATATTCATTATAAGCTTTCAATTATTAATATTAGAGGTATAAATTTCATTAACTTTTGTCATTACAGTATCAAGTTCTTATTTATGTAAAGTTTAGTTCGAATGGAGCTGTTTAATATAAACCGATAGAATGAATCCACAATCAGCAATTATTTTCATGCAAAGCACATTGAAAATTGTTTAAAATATATCAATGTATCTATAAAACTGGACATGCATTTTAATAAATAATTAAGTTTTGTATTTATTATTTATTTCGTAAGTATTTTAGTAATTTGTTTGTTTTAATCTTTAACAAATGTAGATAAAGTTTTGCTCCTAGGTATTGTAAAATATTTAACCGTTATTATGCAACTTCGTGAGATATAATCCAAAAGTTGGATTTTTCTTTAACAAAGTACTCACAAAGTTTGATACTTAAATTTCAGTGAATAAAATCGATTTACTTAATACCTAATTTTTTTTTTTTCAGTATAAACTACATTTGACTTTTGCTATAATGACTCTCTATATAGTGAGATACTCGTTAACGATAAATATCAAATTAATATTGCTGCCAACTTAGTATTTTTTTAAAGTATTTGACAGCATATTAAATAAAATTTAATTTATTTTATAAAGTCACGTACGTATTTATTTTTTTATTTTAAAGAAATGTCAATCAAAATTTAAAGTTTATTTATTTTTACAAATATAACAATGTAATTTAAATGAATGAAATATATTATTAGAACAGAAGCAACGTGGAATGTAAATCTCATTCTCGAAGCTCTTTTTCCATGGAATAACAAGAAGTGCCGTTAATATGTGTAATCTTGTCCAACTTTTGCTACTCAGCGACTGGGCAAGAAATGTACCTCTAAATTTATTGCAGATCTCCTGCACTTCAGCACATTGTAGTATATACAAATTGCGGTCAGATAATGCAGTATATGTTAACTTTACGAGTGTCGGGCCCACTACGCATTCCAACTTTAACGTGCTCATCGTTATTTAAGTTTAATGCAGTTATCCTTATCGAACTCTCAGTGCCCTAAGTAAGTTCGTCTATAAACTAACACAAACATTAGAATTGTGCGATGTAATTATGAAATGCGATAAACAGTTTACATTCAAAGCAATTGAGATTGTGGTAGTATTTGTGAACCACGAGCTGTCACCTACAAGTTTCAACCGCTCATGACAAAAGTAAATCATTTTTTCTTATTAAGTTCAATAATTTCGCATCTACGAAATTCAAACCTGTAATATTAGTTACAACGAAGGTTTAGTTACCAATTTAAATTACTTTAGTACAATCAATTTCGTACACTGAAAAAAAATTTTAGTGTCTTCAACTTGATGGTGGAGTTGATGAAGGCACACTTAAGATAACCATATTAAGACAACCATTAAATCTCTCATATTTATAGCATTGAATTTACTCGATGTTCAAATTGAATAATTAATATTAGTGAAATGACAATCGGTGTATGTCTCATGTTACAGAACAGTTACATGTTGCAAAACAGTTAACGTTGTGTTAAAATATCCACCTACTGAGTTTAAACCCTAGTAAAGGCCAGTTTATGAAAAATTTTTGTTATAAAATGATTAAATAAAATATTTTTCTGTACCAAGTACGTATTTGATTCAGAAAACGAGTAAATTCAACTCGATTTTACTTGATTCAACTTGGTATTTTTTACAGTGTACCATTGATAAAGTGGCAAAAGAATTGGCCGTATTAAAAAGTGGCTTATAGAAGTAATTTAAAGAAATATACGTTTTCATGAAACGGAAAACAAAGTGGAAGGAAAAACAAAGTCAAAAATGAAAATTGGTGGTGAATGCGCGAGCAGGAACCGAAACGCGATGACGAAAACTACTGTTTACTTCTTGCTCGTGTCATTAAAGAGAGCAGAAGAGGAAGAAGAGGTGGAAAGTAAGGAAACCCTTTACACAAATCTTGGCAGCAGAAGATAGATAGAAGATGTTGTTAAGAAGGTGCTCTCGTGAAAAGTCTGCAACTAAGAGCTCAAGATCGCTGTGAAGACTGGCGTTTGTAAGATAAAGAAAGAGAGAGAAAGAGACAGAAATCTGAAAGACTGGCCTCGAGGTATCTACCTACTGATATCTTGTTTAATTAACCAGCTCCCAAAGCGCCTGACATCTTCTCGGCATAAGAAACTGAGGCATTGTAACTTTCAAAGTCTCGACGGAATTTAAATCTATGTATAGACGGATAAACGCAAACAGGTCTAAATGTAGGATATTTGGATACTATGTGATAGTATGATGAATCTTCCATGTGGTTGTCGTTGGAATTGTTGTTTGACAGAATGCTGTGTACGTAGATTTACACAAATTTACAGATTTTAAGTACTCTTTACCCCAGACTTTAAAATTTCAGTCAATTTCAATCTTATCATTTGATTTTATTTCAAGTAAGTTCAACTAAGTTAGGAAATATAACCACAAAAAGTGACAGTACAAACGATGTATCCATAATGGATCAAAATCACTGCCACATGTTTAATTACGTCACATAAATTCTTGCATTAACTTTTAGAATAAGCTTTGCGATTTTATTTAAATATTTTTAATATTTATTTAAATTAACTTAGAGGATTAATATTTTAATATACTGATACTTAATGTAAGAGCGAAAAAAGATCTTCAAATAATTAAACCTTTTTTTAAACAGAAATATGTATTAAGTCGAAAATTTAAAATGTGTACTTTACTGACTGAATTTTAGTCTGATGTTACTTCATTTAAGTAAATTAAAATGAAACATTTGGCACAGTAAGTTGAATATAGGGCAGACTTTGATGCATGTTTACAAAACAAAAATTTCATAACGAAACATATTTTCGTAAGAACCATGAGATATTGCAAAGATGTCAATAGAAAATTTTATTAAAATGTAATATCTTATCATACAAACGTAACTAATGTTAATGCGCGGAATTTGTTTTCTTTGTTCGGTCAGAAAATGCATTACGCATGTTTTACGGGAAAGGGAAACAAAAAACAGAGGGAAACGAAAACATAGTTTACGACCCACGGGCATCGTTTGTCGCATACCGTGGCAGAAGAGTTCCCATTAAAATGCTATAAATATTCTAATTCCACGGAGATACTGTAACAATAATAACGACATTGTAATGATTAAAAAATAAATAAAAGTTTAATTTAAGAACTGAATGTAGGAATGTTGGATAAATAAAACGATAAATAAAGCGATGTCAACGTTACCTCTATTGATTTTAAATTAATCTTCAAACAGTCTAACGTCATGTTGTAAGAAAGAATAGAATTTCTTTACGTATAAAGAATATCTTTCTTTACGTATTGTAATAATTCAGTTAATTTAATTCTGGAATGAACATTGATAGAATTTTTAATGAAAGTGTATTAATTTTATAAGAAACATGTCATATTAAAGGAAGAACAAAAGTATTTTAAGTTCAATGCTTGTATATACAAAGTAGAAATATGTGTTTTAAATGTATCATTCTTGTACAACAAGCAACCAATTAAAGCGAACATAAAACCGGAATAAGATGATAAGTCATAAATGTAAATTGAGTGTACTAAAACGTACTTTTACGAGAGAATGGCGCAAATACATTTAAATGTAACAGGTATGTGTATTGTGATTTTTATGTCATGATCTTTTTTGGTCTGCAATGTTGGTTTCAAGAAGAAAACTAAGATCGTAAAATAAAAGCGCTGAACACATTGAACAAGAAATGCACTATCATCCCTTCAATTTGACCCTTTTGATCCTCGCCCAACATTTTCGGTGTAGTTTTACGTGATACGAGAATAGCACTTTATGATCGTAATACAATCTTGTGTTATCGGGCTACCACAAGTAGCCCATAAAGTTGGTAAAAACGCGAATCGAAAGTCGATCTTATCATTCGTTCCCGGTGACCATTTCGATCAGTTCTAAAATGACCAGCTAAATGCTCCTAAGCTTACGGGCACGTGTAGCGACACAGTAGTCCACGAAGCTATAGGCGAACGTGTACAATACATTTCATTGCTACATCTCACTCGCCCACATTCTCTTTCCAATTTCACTAACACTGTCCGCTCTTGCTGCTATGCGTACAAAAACGGCATTTTCTTGTTAATCACTTGTTCATATACTCATTTAAATGTTATAATAGATAATTATGTTCACAGTAAAATTATCATATTTCTAAATAAAATTAAAAACAGAAAGCGAAGACACAAGTTAGGTACATCGAGAAGAGGATCAACAATTATTTTGATGTAAAAAAGGAGTTACGATATATGATTAACTAAATTTATATAAAGAATATCAATACTGTTAGCGCGGCGAAATCTCTAAATTTAATATAATAAAATTTACAATAAAATTGATATAAAAAACAACGCAAATTACTAATATTCTTTTAAAAGCGTTTTGTTGAAAAATTTAAACAGTTTAACATTTTTGTCTGTCAATTAATTGAAATTAACTGGTTAATAAGATTTTGTATCTTTCATTGTATATAAAACTTCCTGTTGTGACATGATATAATTTGACTTATGCGTGTGGAATTAAATGTAAAATATAACATTGAAGAGATTCTTACGTTTATCTTTCCATTTCTATGAGACAAAGATCCTGCAAACGGTATTTGATATTTTATGCAATTAAGTGAAATTGAATAAATCTGCAATAGTGCCGCCCTATTCCACTCCTGCTGTTACAATTTCTTGGTAAAAGTCATTAATCTTTAGAACGTAATAAATCGAAAGTCTTAAAATACAAAAAAAGTAAAACGGAAATCAAGTACAACCCTTATATTTTGCTTTTAACTGAAGGCGTAAAATTGTCAGTATATATATTTCATTTGAAAGTAGAGTAATATAGCGACTGTTAACCCTGGACCACCATAGATCTGTTTAACTGCGTCGTAAGTTTTTCACGATACTATTTCGTTATGTAAAATATTCCGCGTAGTGCGGCTGCGATACTAATCGAATAGTCAGGATGCTCTGCGCTACCGAAAAGGACTTACGCGAATGGTTGTGCTTTTCCTTCATGGTATATTTTTTATTCTAATAGTATTAAAAAGTTTTGTATTCAAACAATATAATTTTGTTACATGATTATATGTAATTACGGCTTATTAAAATATTGCATTAAAACAAATGAAATTAATAATTCGGATAAAATTTTATCTTAAGAGATTCTAGTTGTCAAATAAATATTTGTCCAATTTAAAATTCAATAATTATACTTACGGTATACTTCTGTATACAATAATTAACGTGAAACAATAAAAAAAAGGTAATGGAAAAAATAAACAAAAGATAAAGTGTACAAAGATAACGATATGATACTTTAAACATATGATTAAATAAGTGTATGCGGAATTAAATTCTTTTTATAGGATACGAATGCAAAAAAAGAGATAATCCATTCCGTAATGCAATGAGATGTTTGAATAACAAATACAATGGTATTAATGATTACATCTTTGGATATTTGATGTTTTTAGTAATCTAGATAACATGTGCATACTTTACAATCTACCTGTATTCATAGGATACGTATTCATTGCTCTCATTCAGATGTAGCAAGCAAATTTATGAGCGCATAACGAGAGCACTGTAGCCGCCTATTAAAAATGTGCGAATCCGATCTTTTGTTAGTTAATATCAAGTGTCGAGGAAAATGGTGAAAACAAATAGGATTAATTCATATTTTCCGGTGCAGGTTGAGAAAAATAGCGTACTGAATATTATAATGTTTATGAAATAAGTAAATATATTATTGTCTGCAATAACTAAATGAAGCTAGAACTTTAATGCTAACGTTGCAGTCTTTAAAGACATTTGACGGAATTGAATTATTGAAATTAAGAATAATTTTAATCCTCTTATAATATTTATTTTGTGAAAAACTATCTATACTGAGAAAATAGTAATAGTAAAATTTACAACATTAAAAAAAAACAAAAACAAAGTCAGCTTATATTTTGTATATAAAAACGTTTCGTTTTTCGGTACCATGATTACAGTTTCATAATTTGTACACTGAAAAAGAAACAAACAGTGAAAATTTCTACATTTTCTGGCATTCTTGGATTCCATGCTTTATGTTTAGAACATTACACTGTGAAAAAATTGTTTGAAAAAAGTTCAATAATTTTTTTATATTTTAAGTACATAATGGACAAATCTAAAAAGAACAAACATATCATATAATGTATTCATAAAAGACGTAAATATTATAATTTTTCATTTTATATTTTTATAAATTATTTGTACAATTATTAATTGTAATTTTTGCAATATTGTCCATCATGTCCTTAAATTACAATGAAAAATTTCAATATTTAAAAATTTGTTTAATCAGTGTACCAAACAATCTGGTGTCACATTTTTAATTAATAATTATTAGAACTGTTGCACTCTTTGCTACATTAAAGAGTATCGCGTGATATATGAACGCATACAATTCAGGAATACTATGTTATTTTTCTCTGTGATGTCTACTTTAATATTTAAGTGTTTACCTCAGTATAGTTCAAACAATTTATTTGTTTTCTTTTCCTGTACATATTTTCATTACTTATGGTTTTAAAATAAATACAAACTTTTTTCTCGTTATAAAAGTAACATTTTTTACTTGCATATATTTATATTAAAATATTAATTAACAATATCTTTATTAAATTTAATTGTTAAAAATTAAAAATTTAATTAATTAATTGGCAGTGTTTTATTTTAAATGCATTTAATTATTAATATTTATATTTTAGCTTTTCTTTAAAACTTTCTTCATAAAAATGTAAATCGATCTTTATAATAAAGTATAATAAGAACAATAACTTCTGGATAAAAGTTTGTCATTGAATAATTACAATAAATTTAATTTTAACTTTTTTGCATGCATAAATAGTTTAGAAAAAATTCATGGAACTATATCAAAATCATTTTATATCCGACATTTAATTTCATTCAATTTAATGCATCATTTTTTCCTCCTCGTCTATTCATAAGTCGCGTAAGGAATAGTGTGAATGAACGTAATTTAACTTCGAGTAAAAGATAAGAAGATTAAAATAATCTGATCCTTTCTAACAATCATAACATCGTGTTAGATATAATTTCAAGGTGAAAATTGATAATATGGCAACACTGTGATGAGATAGGAGGGTGGAAGAACAAGACAAGTGGGGCCGACGAATCATCTGAGCTGGTTATCCAGTGCTGCAACTGAGAGGCCATCCTCCATTTGACATACAAACGTGCTTTGATCATCTATTTCCCTCTCTCTCGCGTTTCTCTGTCGTCACTCCTCCCGCGTTTCAGACTGGTGCACAATCATATAGCGTGCACGGCAGGCGAACCACTGCACACAGGATGGTGACTACCTGGTATGTATTGCCGCAGGCTACAGCGGAGGTCACTGGTGTCCGTCCGCAAGTTCTCTGAGGATCCGGTTTTCAGGCGGGAATATTGTAACTGTCACTGGTTTAGCTTTTGAACACACCCGACGCGTCGAGTGACCACAAAGTCATTTGTCTCGTTTCAGCATGATTCTTGACAGATGACGAAATGAAAATTTAAAGAGAAAGCATGCAGAACCAGCAGTTTATTTTACTATATTGTTCTGCTGTTTATTGAATTCGCCCATAAATAATTCAATGCGATCACAAAGATATGGATTAAAGTGTTATTTCGATTACGTTGGAAGGCTATGAAATAAAGTTAGCATTTTATGAAATTTCTATTAATTGCCATAGACATTGTCAACATTAATTTCAAAGACAATGCGATATAATTATATCTTAATATAATTATAAATTTTACAAATTACTATTCGTATACGCAGAGAAAAAACCAAGGAAATTCAAATTTGAATAAACTGAATTCTAATTTTTGACAAACTGTTTATTACATGTTTTGTCCATTATCACTGTCAGTGTCTCTAACCTATGTCGTTTATAAAACAGAAGTCAAATTTTACAAAACTATATGGAATTACAATTTTTAATAAACTGATTTAATAAATTTTCATAATTTAGTTTGCCATATAATGATATTCAGCAAGTATAATGCCAAACTAGTAAACTTTTTATTAAAAATTAATATTTTTTTCTCTCAGTGTAAATTGCTTTCACACTGGTTGCTAATAACGCTCTTATAAAATGAGTGAAAATATACAGAAAAACTGTGTTTTTCTTTTCTAATGTATAAACCGATTAGTCGCACAATAGCTAATGATTTTTATGACAAATTATTTTATAAATAATTATGGAACTGAGTCGTTTCTACTGAACGAAAAATCAACAACCTCTACTACATATGTATCGAACCTCAAAACCTCTAACCTAATTTTAAGAATTACACTTTCCGGTAAGTCATGTTTCATGTTTAGGGATAGAATAAAAACCATGTACAGGCACATATCGACCCCATTTTTTGGAGGGCGTTGTTATGCGACACTCGTTTGGAATAGGGCAAATGTGGTTCACCCGATATCAGCTTCATAGTTGTATGTATTGACAGACGAAGCAGAATGTCTTTTAGCTCCTCCCAGAAAAAGTACTTCCCCGTCCATTGTCCGCAACCGACAGCGATAACTAAGTAACATTTCCTCGTGGGACTTTTTACATGTCAATTATAATCATGCAATAAAACCTCTAATTTATTAAATATTATCTCTAATTTATTAATTTTCGAAAATAGAACGAATATTACATAAAGTACTTTCAAATTTCTTCAACATATTTTTAGTTGTTCATCCTACGCGACGACAATTTTGAATGCACACTGTTATCATGTTTAACATTGTCAACATTAAGTATGTAAATGTATACAACATGAATTTTGCATCATATTTACATTTTTAAACATAATTTTTCTATTAGTTTTACTTTAATTTTTTCGAGAATACTAAATGTGTATGCAGGTTAGAAAATAATTGTTTTATTTGAAACGAAAATAATGTTCTATACTAATTAAGATACATCTATTAGAAACAAAATTTAGCATAGTTGTAGATGCTAAATTTTAATCTACGTTACAGTTCATTAGATTGTTTTTAGAAAATTAACAATATTTTATAAATTAAGAATTTACACAAAGTGTATTTTTTTCAATAGTTAAATAAAAATAATCTTGATGAGAACTGCATACAAAAATATATGGACATAATTTAATATATGTCAAAACCTTTTAGTGAAATTGGAATTATTATAAAGTTATCAAAAATAAATAAAAATATGTTGTTAATACATGTATATTAATTTAAGAATATGCACTGTGTACTATTCGTTCATAATTTAATTTGTCATTTTAAGTAGTAATGACTTCAATGTTTCATTATGTTTCTAATTTCAATTTACAGGAAAAGTAGTTCATCTACATGTCAACAAATTGATTACAATAAAAAGAATTCAAGATATTATTTAAGAAAATTTGCATTCATACGTCCTTTTTTTTGTGCTAATTAACTTTTTTACGAAAGTCAAATAAGACTTAACTAATAAGGATTTCTTTATGTTACGTTCTGAATGTAATCAAATATTTAACAGTCAATTAAATTTTCTTAAATTATACAAGAAAATGTTATTGCAAAATTATATTAATACTGTCCATAATTATAAACCCTTGTACATTAATAAAAAAAAGCATTTACATAGGTAATGCGAATCTTGCGTAATTGAACTTTGTTTAAGCGGAAAAGACGACATTACAGGATCATTCTCAAAGAAACGGACTACACGTCTGCTAACTAGTTGTTAGTTGAAAATTCAGCAAGTGTAATATAAAATGACGGAAATAAGGAAACGAAATACCTATTGTCCTAGTCGAAAAAACGTAAACATCCGACAGGAAAGCATTTCCAAGTGTAAACAAGACAGACCACTCGCTTTATATGCTAATGTTAAGGGATGCAGTGGCATGAAATACTCTCTAATGTTAACCCCGTGACCCTCTTCGTATTGCTCGACATTTGTTTTCTGACTACGACATCTTGCGAAGAAAAATACGTTTTAAAGTAATTTCGACCTGCTAACAAAAAATATAATGTATTCTGTTTTATTAAAAAAGTAAGCTTTAATGAAACCGTTTGTTGGATTATAAAACGAATTCAGGCAAACAGCAAGTTTGCGAATGTTGTTAATTTTAATAAAAGCTGTGTATTTTTTGAAAAAAAATGTCCCTGTACTCCTTAATACCTATTGCATACGTTGAATACGCCTGTCTCTCTACAAACTATTCGCTACTTTTGCGTAATTTGATTTTTCAAATATAATTTCATTTTGTTATCGCAGCTACACACTTCAACTCTAATTGCAATTTGTGTCATGAAAGCACTTTTTCTAACTTGTACAAATAAAATTTATATCAAGCTTAAATTAAATACGTAAGTCGTAAAAGTGGTCTATTAAGAGACGCACTATTTCATTAATTTGCATAATAAATTTAAACGAATAGAACCAACGATTGATGACATTACAACATTTTTCGTTGAGAAGGAAAAATAAACGAACTGTGACGAACTTTATTAACGCGCAATTAGTTTGGTAGAAGCGTCATTTGGAAGGAAAATGAATTTGATATTTGAGGAGAACAATTGTAAGGTCAATTTTTTTATTTAATGAATCAAAATAGTAGGAAATTTAAAAGAAATGATTTCCGATGTTGAAACTGAAATGTAGTAATAACTGAACTTTATCGTAAATAACTGTCTGTATTGAGAGAAATTGGTAGATTGAAATTTTCGTTTAAAAAATAAAGGTAATTATTATAAATTGTAACTTCAAGTTATCTCGAATTAGAAATTGAGTCAAAAAATTGTTACGACTCTGACGTTGAATAACTTTTATATTAAGCTATATTGACTGTGTTACTTTTCGAATTTAATAAATTATGTTGTAATTATTCAAGCAGGTATTATTTAAATCTAACCAGACAAATCTGATCAGATTTTAGCCATTTGGATTAAATCTAAAATAAGTAAAATTTGATTTTATTCGATTATAGGTAATTAGATTTGATCAGGTTAGGTCAAATTATATTCAGGTATAAAAATACTTCAACAGATGTAATTATTTTTCCCCAATTATTATGAATACTACTTGAAAATTAATATGTAAAAAGATATTTAAAAAATTACTTGCATTTTCACTTTAAGTGAAAGATTTGTTTTTAAATCATTTTGAGAGTGTTTTACAAGAATAGCAATGTAAATTTTTATAGTAGCACCAAAATGTTTCTACTTTAACCTGTATTGCTACTATTACCATACTTCGTTTGGTAGTTCTAAAGTAAAACTATCGAACTAAAAATTTGTCAATTGACATTCTTTTTTTCAGCACATTATAAAAGTTGCGATTATTAAACAAATTAAAACCATTTTTTGATTAAAATACTTAATAATATGCTTCCTTATAATAGTACGTATAATTTCTATGTTTATCCATATTGAGGAAGTATATTAAAGATAATGAAAGTGACTAGTGAGACAAATTTTAAACACGGTGCTCTTTTAATGAATGAACTTTGATGCACAATTAATATAATAAATGAAAAGTAATCGAACAGTGGTATTGAATTTTAAAAGGCATAAGCTAAATACGCGAAATCTGGAAATACGTGATTGAAATATCGAAAGGTTTGGCAGAATAGGAATCGATGGGGTAGGGGTATACGGAGTAGTCAAAAACCGAAATATCCAGACTCGATGCCCGTCTCTAATTACTATTGGCCATTCTCCGTTGGTTGCGATGTCTGGACGATTCTAATAAAAGCTGTTGAAATCGCGGACAATGAAAATTACCGCTTCCGCCGCTTCGAGTGTCCGTTTTAGTAGTTCGCGCTGGTTTCATATTTCGTCGTCTTTTTCGGCGAAATAGTATCGTGCGACGTGCAATTACACGCTACGGATTGACATACGGACTCGACGAAAGCAGCAAAGAAATTTTAATATAACATCTGTTAGATCAACTAGGGAAAGTTGCGACGAGTTAATGACGACTCGGTGAATTGTAGGTGATATTATTTGTCACAGGTAACATCGTATCGCGTTACACGTGGCATATATTCACGAACCGACATTGTTATCTTGCGGATGTCAAATATACCATTGTCACATACAGTGCTACCCTTATAGAATAACATTTGGAACCTATTGTAACTAGGTAGATATTCACTCCGAGAGCCAGTATCTTGATCGTTGGAGTATGCTTGTTAATTTTAAAATAAAGTTACGTATCTACTTTAATGAACTAATTAAAATATCACCTTTTAATGATATTTTTAAATTTTAAAATTAGTTTAAGACATTAAAATTTATTGACAGTTTAACAATATTACTAAATTTATAAAATAGGTAAAAAATACGTTTATAATATAAAAAAATATGCTTATCAGATTTCGTAAAACAAGTTTTGCTTTTGCCAAATTATAGTTTATGAATTCTCATAAAGTAGAAAATTCTCTTCTTTTGACAACTTACTTTGATAGTTATAAACTGATATTAAATATTAAAAACTCACTCTCTGCGGAACTCCCATCCTGGTTCGCCCATGCCTTGGAGAATCCTGTATTTGTTGTCCTTGTTTCTCCTTCCTGTGTGTCTTTAAACCGCGCAAAAGCCTCGAGAATGTCGTTTTCTTTTTGCTTTGATTTTGACCTTGTCCTGCAACAGAAAATTAAACCTGATTATATACGAAATATGCAAAATATTCTGTTTGTGTTACACTACTATAATGAAGCGTAATGACCACTGAATTGAAATTGTAAGAACGTTCGACTAAAATAATCATATATCATATTTGTCTTCTGCAGCTGACATGAGTATTATGTTTGTTTACTTAATTATTAGTCTGCATTTGGTTCCTCTTATTCAAGTCGTACGTCGACTTACTTCATTATTTTAAACTTTTAATTCAAATATTTCCCTACATCGCGTAACGTAAATCAGAAGTGATTTAAAGATATTTATTCTATTAACCGTGAAATACCGGAATCTAATTAAAGAGAAACGTGGAACATAAACAAACTTAATATATCTATGAAAAATATGTTGTAAAATTATTTATAATTTTCAAATAATTTAGTTCCTTTAATGTATTGAAAAAAATGTTAAAACCAAAGTAACGATTTCAAATAAATGACAAATTATATCATACAATTTTTCACGATAAACTTAAGTCGACCTCTCTAAGAAATTACTATAGCATTTCCATTAAACAATTCTTTAGAAGCCATATTTATCTATCGAAACAGATACACCCAATCTCGAGAATAATCGAATAAATCTGGGTTAGCCACGACATTGCAATCCATTAAAGGATAATGCTGTACCTCATTGTTTATTAGGCCACTTAGAAGGGTTGCATTAATATCGACAGATCAATTTAGTAGAAAAGATTGGGACAAATATTGTTAAAAGTACATATATTTCGATGAGAGGTAGAAATAATTTTGCTTTTATTGTTCAAAGACTCGTAATGTAACTTCCAAAAATTTATAACATCATTATAGTAAATTATATAACAGTCGTAAATGGCTATTAACTTTCATTGTTCGAGAGATTTAAAATAAACTACTATTGAATTATATTTGTAAGTGAAAAGCAAATGTTAATATCGTTTCATTTCACTTGTTCTTTTTTTTAGTAAAAAAGGTAAAGGATATAATTGAACTGATAGAAAATATGTCTGGGTAATTAATAATTTCAGAAAAGATCTTCAAAGAGATTAACATTCTATTACTATATCATATATTACTTGAGGCAATATTGAATTAAAATTTGCTCAATTTATCACACTTACACATGAACTGCAATCATCCTGTCTCACCTTCTGCAACAAGAATGAAAGCAGTTTTTGCAATAATAAACAGTTATGCTATTCGCCGTAAGAACTTTACGATCTTTCTTACATGAAATAAAAATTGGTTATGAAATTTCAAATTTCTTATATTACAATTATTGTTTGAAAAAAATAATTGCTAGTCAATATTAAGATATTGCGTCAGTATTATTTTCTATTTGGAATAATTTATGAAGTCAGAGGAATATTGAACAAATGTATATATTCGTTCATATAACAGATTTTTTTTATCATTTCTAGTGCACTAAATATTATGGAACGCTCCTTGTATGTCTTCTTTCTTTATTTATTATATAATATATAACGATATTAAATATATCGTTATTTATTTAATATTCACGGAATGAAGGAATTTATTGTTGTTTACGAAAGTAAATTTATTGTAATGTATGATACATTACTTCTAATATTAATTTATGAAAATATAAATTGAATACCATTGTATATTATTTGTATCAAAGAAGTATACTGTGAAAACAACATAAATGTTAAGAATGCAATATTATTACGACATAATGGATGATAGGATCTCATAATTCGTTTAAGCTAAATGATTTTAATGGCTTACATACATAATCGGATGTTCTAATTAGGTGGATTCATTGTTACTAAGCATTGGTAGCATAGTTTGGCATTGTTGTCATAGTCATTATTAATTATTGCTTTCCAGATACTCGTACTCAATTATAACGCATAACAATTAGTTACTTCCATAAATTAGCGTAATTCGGCAAGTCCACTGTTTTAATAATTATTTACACGTATTTATTTTAAAAAAATACCAATATTTCAAAAATGATTTCAGTAAATAATATATACATTTTTAATCCTGCAAACTATTGTTTTTTCCTACCGCAATATTTCTTTTATTCAGAAAATTATTTGAATAAACTGGTTTACGACCATAATAAACATTATTTTTGTAAAGCATTTAATTGAAAATGACAATTGATTGTATATATATTATCATTAACATATAATTAAGCAATTCACTATAAGGAAAACAATTACATACAGATTAATGTGATCAAAATTCAATAGGAATTGACTCTTATGAGATATGGTATGTATTTTAATTTAATATCCCATTTTAATTAAATTTTAATGAAATTATTTAATGTTATACTTTCTCTATAGGTCTTTAAATATAGGTGTCAGTTTGAAAATATAGAAAGAGAATAGAAAATTCGTATAACAATGTAAAAAGTTGAAAATATAACGACACTTATCAACGACTCCATCAAGTATTATTCATCGTAAAGAATAATTTTCATTCGCATTTGACTTTTTGTTTCTTTTTGAACCAAATATATGACAGCTCATCGTTTTGTATCAGAGCGTAATCGTATTTTTCCTATTGCAGACAAGAGCACAGGTATAGTGATATGGAGGAAGAATACAGAAGACTCGGTAGTGGAATGTCGTTCCGTTATATCGGAAATATATTACTTGACTATAACCACAAGTCATGTTCAATCGAATGAATAATATGGAATAAAAATAAACCTGCCTACCCGCACCCGTTGGAATGTACCGAAGACGAACTTACGGGGGCAGTTACGGAACGACGGAGTCACAAAAAAAGAGAATTGGCAAACACAAGAGAATAGCAGATGCGCAGTCAATAAGACAGAGGCTGAAGGAAGATGGCAATAGAGAATAAGGACGAGAGCGGAAGGATGGAAAAAAGTTCAAATAGAAATAAGAATAAAGAACGAGGTGAGATAGGGGCAACTTAAGAGAGAAATCGTTGAAAAAGTCGGCCTACTGTAGGCGAAGAAACAAATGTCGCGAAGTCAGAAAAATTGCTTTCTCTCATGTTGAATAAATAATGAAAGGGTTCCATTGAACGTTTTTCTATTTTACAATCACAAAAACAGGGTAAGATCTATCGCCGAATTGGATTACCTATTCGTAAAATCATTTATCACCAGGGAGGTCTTCCAAATTTTGCGAATACCAATCTTTTTTTCTTTCGGTTAAAACTCGTTACGGTTTGCTCGACTACGAAAAAGAGTTGCCCAAGAATAACAGCTGACACACCATGCGGGAAATTGAGACTCGGCGGCTGGTTCCGGTGAGAGCATTTTTGTTAGAGCCCTCACTTCCTTTCCTACACATACGACTTCCATCGAGGAGATACCAAGACAGATTTTCGTTGTGTGGGCATGAGTTACCGTATTTATACCAAGGTGAAGCTGCTATCATGAAAACACGGGAAAGTAGCAAAAAGGATAAATCAAGTGATACATTTAATGAAATAGTGCAATTTTTCGATTAACTCAAAGCCGTAATAAAATTTTGTCTAAGATATTTTGGTTCCAATTAATTTAAAAATTTCGTTTTTAAAATTGACGTGTTTAAATAACTCTAATTTTTGTTGAATGCATTTTTATATATTAGAATTTAAATAAAACGTTTAAACTTAAAAAGAAATAAATAAAATTTTATATATAAATTGGATTATTTGTTTTGTAAATATTTGCAGAGATATAACATTATAATTTTTTTAATTGAGTATTTAATTTTATCTATTCTAAAATGAAAAAATACTAGTTTTTCATGTGAAAATTATAAATATGAATTAAAACTTTAGTAATTCCGTTTGTTGTATAAAGTTCGATTTACAAACTTAAATAACTTTAGAAATACAAACTAAAAAGAACCTTTCGTTTAAAAGCTGACATAGCTTTAATATCGTGAACATACGTCACATTAATTTAGCTCTAAAGTTAACAACATTGAACAATATATATATATATATAACTTCGTTCATTTCAAAATATAAATTTTCCATTACAGATTGTTCAGATCGTATATACATGAGCGCACTTCTCATTAATACTTAAGAACTCGTTACTCAAAAAGTTCAATGTAATTCAATCTTTGTGCCGATGTTTTCTGTATTGAGTCGAAAGTAATAACCTTTTTCACATTTTGCTTCACTCTAGTGAAATACCGAAAAGGTCCTTTCTTCAACCGGAGAATTTCGATTTTCCGCGTTGCACTTGAATGCGAAAAGAATTCTGCGCCGAGACGGTACAATAAACCGTTATTAAAGTCCGCGTTAACCTCTCGTCGTAACGCGCTTGTCCTGCCTTTCCTAGGCGTCGCAAACTTTTTGGCGTCTTTGCGAATTGTTCCGCAGTCAAGCACTACACGCCGCTAAATTCACTTTGACAAAAGTTATGTTTTCTGAAGAAGAGCGGAAAAAAGGTCAAGCGCCTTACATATTCCGCGGACTCAGCTTTACACGCTCGAGTTACTTTTTGAAAAAATAAACAGGCAGTTAAAGAAAAAAAAAAGAAAAAAAAAACGCAAATCTTGGTACAACAGAGCTAAACGAAGTACCATCGCGGACTTTTAAGTGCGCGATTTTTTGTGCTGTCAAACTGGAATTGACTCAGCGTTGCTGCAAGAATTGCGTTATTTCTTCGCTGCACAAAGACTTTTAATTTCAACTTCGTGTCGCCATGCAGAAACACTCGGCACATTCTTGATTGCGCTTTACTTAGGAATTCATCGAGTAAATGAACAAATGCAAAACGCTCGACAGTTTTAATCACTTTTTTTTAGCGTTTGTAAATATTTTTGCATTTGAGGTAATTAAGGACACAACAGTTGTCGAATATTAATTAGCGTTACGAGGTATTTGGTGCGATTAAATTCAGTAAAACTTGCCTCTACAAGGTATAATTTGAAAATCATTTTTATTTTTACAATTGTTAGTATATTTGCGTAATAACTTTGTTATTTTTAATAGTTTTCATTATTCTTGTGATCTCATTTGTATGAATACTTCGCAATCAGTTACAGTTGACGATGTTTCCAGTGATATAAATGTATTAAACAGATCAGCCATGTTTGCATATCCATTCACGGTACTGTGCACTTAAGGCAGGTGCATCTAATAACATAGAATTATAATGACATACTTTGGCATGCTGCCAATGACCGCTTATTTACAGAACAAATCAAGTAATCAATTAAAATAATAAATTAAATTTTATGATGAGAGGTAATATGTTAACAAATTAATAGTTTCTTTCATTTACTACTTTAATGTGTATAATAAATAATTTTATGTTGTTTTCACAGTATACACTCACAAAACTGTCTATTTAAGAGTAATAGAATCTTCTTATATTAAATAGGGATTCCATTCAATATATGGACAAAACTAAATTCTATTTATAATAAGAATACATTATTCTTACAAAGCATATATTTATATTAA
>JABFPN010000742.1:0-39032 GCA_022817305.1 Leptoteleia sp. ZL-2020
GAGGATCAATTATGATATGGGGTGCAATGACTCGATCTGGAACTGGTCCAATTTATAAAATTAATGGAATAATGGATCAACATGTATATGTAAATATATTAGACACCGTATTGTACCATACTGGAAACGTTTGCGATCGAGAAAACCAATTCTGCAAGCTGACAACGATCCAAAGCATACTAGTAAAAAGGCCAAAGAATTCTGGAAAAAGAAAAAAATTCAGGTGTTAGACTGACCATCACAATCTCCAGACTTGAATCCTATAGAAATGCTTTGGATTGATGTCGATAAGCACGTTAAACAGCAAAACCCATAAAATTTAACAGAATTATGGCAACGTATTCAAGATGGTTGGGCATCAATATCTCCTGAGCGCTGTCAAAGGCTTGTGGGATTCTGTAAAATCAGCAAAAGGCTTCCCATCTAAATATTAGTTGTCGAAAATATATTAATTAATATTTATTTATGTTTTTGGAGAAATTAATCGTTTTTATTACCAAATAATAAATTATGTTTTTGCTGTCCTTAAGTATATGAACTACATATATTTATTTTGAATTAAATTATTTAATATAAGTTTATGTAATTTATTATAAAATAATAACAAAATATATACAAAAATGTTAGATATATGTTATAATTTAATTAGAAATATAATATATTAGTATTTCATCGTATGTAATCAAATTTAGTCAGTTATTTTCTATGTCCTTAAGTACGTGAGCGCCACTGTATATGTCAGTATTTTTAATTTAAGATATTTTATATGTATTTTAACTATAAATACTATTATTATTTAGTTAAATTTTATTAATGTCTATAATTTTAGTTATATATATTTTTTATTATTGTTTATTTTTAGTTATAATTATTATTTTTTCTTTTTCATACAAAAATTTATAATTATTCGTGTTTTTCATTTAAAGGCGGAAGTATCAAAAGAGCTACCTCTCATAGTTTTGGGTGTACTTTCATTTATTGACGCTGCTTTGACTCTTTCCATGCCCGAAACTCTTGATCAGGATCTTCCAGAAACTTTGGATGAAGGAAACAATTTCGGCAGAGAACAAAGTTTCTGGTGGATTCCATGTTGGTCAAGGTGAGTTTATTATAACAAATTACAATTAATTTTGAAAACCTGTGTTTTTTTAGGTAAAACTAAAACTTAATATTACAGTGAAACTAAAAAGTCAACTTCGTATTTGGAAAAGAATCAAAGATTTTTCTGTTAAAGTCTTTACTACTATTGCAATTTTAATTTCTCAATATTTGTCGGATATTTTCAAAAAAATTCTGAATTATATTCTTTTCGATTCGATTGAAATAAAAAAAGTTTTCTTTCATTTTAAACAGATCACCGGAAAAGAAGAAAAAGTACAGAAAGAAAATTGGTGCTGTGAATGCTGGTTTCGCTCCAGGAAGTTTATCAAGGATCGATACAACCCGATTATAGTATAGGATAGATTTAAATCGAATTACGAATAAATTGTTCATATTGTATATTACGAAACTTCGTATTTAATGCACGAATAGAAATTGCGAGCGGTTGAATTGTACAATCGCGTTTAAAGTTTGAATACTTTAATACGTCATTTATAAGTGCATTCGACGAAATCATTATTTTTCACAAGCTTTTATGTAATATTTACATTTTGTACGCCAATAAAGCTAGCACTCCCACTTTGCCAATGTTAGAAAATTTTTATATTATAATTCTATGTTTAAGTGTTATTAATTTATAACTTTTAAGCGGATGCAGATAAAATGTTGGAAAATAGTATCCAGTTTAATAAAAGTCTATTTAAATAAAAATATAAACGTTTTAACTTTAAATTCATGAGCAATGCAAAAAATCAAAGAAAGATCTACCTTTGAAATATTTTACGTACCTGACATAGTAAGAATTCATTCGACCTCCCCTATTTCATTTTTTTCTTCAGTTAATTGGTTGCTTTCATAGAGAAATGATAATTTAATTTTGATAATAGCTCTTTCTATTGTTTTTTTAAGTAAGTTAAAAAACAGTTAAAATTAACTCCAAAGCGATAAATAATTTTTAAAGACTGACTCTTGAATAGAAATCCTAATCAAGTAAGACTAATTGACTTTTAAGAACAAATAATTTATTTGAAAACTATTAAGTTAATTAATCTTGCCTCAAGAGGACTCTTATTCAAGTGTATTGCTTATGCTTTGTTATGTATTTTTTTTATTTAACATCGTTTTAATTTTTGATAATATAAATATTAAAAAATTACTAATTAAGCATATAAAAATTTTCTAATTTGGACAAAGTGAGCCAAGATATCTGTAAAACAAGATCTCTGAAAATCTTTGTAAAACTCTTTGAAAAGCCCTGAAAACCTTGTTTTTAAGACTTTTCAATTCTCGTCAGAGGAATCCAAATTTGTTTTTTATCACAAAGGTGGGGGTGCTAGCTTCATTGACATATAATTTGTATTTAAATTAATCCAAATGCACATCATTTTTACTCAAAGTATATTACTTAGTAGATTCATTTCATAAATGATCAAATGTGTGCAGCGTTCCACGTGTTATTTTTACATTTACTTTAAAATACGTTTATCTATTGTATATTGTCGTCACGAAACGAATCACCACCTGCAGTTAAATTAATATGTATTTGAATTTGTGTTAAATACAAATCATGAAGACATTGTTGAGGAAGCATTCAGTTACAGAATTGACATTTCATTGGCTTCAATTCCTTTCTTTTGTTACATAAATAAAACATGAAGAAACGGGAAGTACTACCGACCAGTAGCAAGGGGAGACAGATGAAAAATGAGAACGAGGATGAAAAGAGTTTCAATAATGCACTTAATGTTCTAATTATTAGGACGTACTATTACGACGATGCAATAAACACTTACTTTCACAACAATATATATGACCCTAGTGAAAATTGAATTAGTAAAGCTAGTAATTATATTTAAAAATCCCCCCCCCCCTCTCCAAATGTACTTCTCTTGTATTAATAAGTACCTTTAAAGTACCTGTTAAAGATTCGTAAACATTTTATTGATCTTTTCATTCGTACATAATAAATATGCCTATGAAAAGTATTTTATATAAGTGTCATATATGTCACATATATGTTTCTGAAAACATATACGCAGCGTACATGTGGACATATATGTGACAAATATGTTGCATATACGTTGTTTTGCTGAATTATTTCAGTTAGCAAACATATATGTTGTAATTGTTTGTTTAAATGAAATATTTCTCCATTTGCTTAACAATTTTTGAAAAAATTGTGATATATATTGACCTGATGTATATTGACCCATTAGATTTGATTTATAATGTAATTACACATATAGAAAGATATTAACATATATGGTACCTGTACAATTTTCTTTTCATGGATATTTTGTGTAATACAATGGATGAAATCATATTTATATTGATTTATATTATATTTTTTTATTATATTGTACATAAGCATTGTGCAGTTATTATAAATTATATCATGACATTACATGGTACAGTAATTTTTTGTATATATTCTTTCTATACGCAATTAAAATTTCACATAGAAATACATAGGTGTTAAACGTATTATAATTATTATGTTTAGTCATATATTCTACGTTTTGCTATGACGTAATGCACTAACACATTAAAGTTTTAAATATTTATTTTTATTTTAGTGTTTGCAATTGTACATGATAATTACACTATTTAGCATATAATTATTAATTTACGTACATTAGTGTTTAATTACACTCTTTTCTGTTAACTTTAAATAGAAGGTAGTTTGGATAAAAACAAGTAACTATGAACAATTTTTAATTGTATGTATAAAAATACTTAAATTGTCCATCTTTATAAAATTTTTCTCCAATTAATAATGTAAAAAAATAGACTATTATAAAAATATACTTTAAGAAAATATGTTAATATATTTATATTATATATTCAGTCAATTTTTAATAAGAGTATAATTAGTACGAAATGTCACTGCAAATTGAGTTCTTAGTAACAATAGCGTATATTTTTGTGCAGTAATTTGACTTCTTCAACAATAATATAAATTAATATTAAAAATATATAAAGAGTATTTCAAAACACCGGTGCTTCATGTCAATTAAAGTAATAAATAACCCATAGATTGAATTTCAATATTAGACTCTCAGTCACTTTTTTGACTTTAAATTATTATTCTCTTTTATCAGTATTGAATCATTCATTGTTATCATACGAACAATTTTTCTCCCAAACGGAATTGTATTATGTTAATTTAAAATAAAATTTCCTCAAGCTAATCACATTCAAATAAAATCGGAATCTAACACATGTATATTCATTTCATCTGAATATTATTCATGTATCTCAATTTTTGTTTCCAGTTTCAATTTAAAATTCAGAAGTTTACTCACTGAAGAAATATGAGCATCAATTTTAATGGGCTCGTCTACTTTCAAAAACTCATGCATCAAATTTCTAATGTTTACTTATTGCTCAGTTATTATTCTTATATTTATTTAATGTAACATATATATAATGTACGATGGTGATTATCAATAACTTTAATAATCACTTTTATCTGAGAACATTTAAAATATTTATGAAACCGGATTCAATCTAGCACCGATAATATTTCATATAAATAATATCAATTCAGTTAATTAATTGAATAAATTGTTGAACCTTCGAACTAACATACTTCAATTAATAATCTTTAGATAATCAAAATAAACATAAAAATATAAGAAAAAATTTAAAGTATATGGACCATACAGGTTTCATTCTTACTAGGGACTCGAAGTAAATTTTCTTATTTCATACGACGACAAAAGTTATTGAAGAAAGCATAATATTAATTTGAAAATGTGTTGTATTAACATAAAAAAAGATTGCAGTGTCACGTGGTAAATATCAAAAATAAAATCAATAAAACTGGGTACTTTTATCATAAATAATTCTATATATATATATATATTGTTATGACTGGAGTTCGCACACTCTTATTTTGCTTTTTCTAAATATCTTTATGAAACTTTAACTTATATTTTTAGGTTTATCTGTTTATGATATTGAAAGGTATGTATTTAACATTCACTCACCGACCGGATCATCACTGCGTCGCTGCGTCACTGCTTTACTATGGCACTACACAACATTCGATTACAAAAATACTTGCAGTAAACACTAAGAGAAATTTTCGGTTATCCCAACTATAAAAATAAAGTTGGTTCTAGAGTGCAGTTTACTTCGTGCAATAAGTATTTAAAGTTGAGTAAACTGTAAAGTAAAATT
This sequence comes from Leptoteleia sp. ZL-2020, assembly GCA_022817305.1. Classification (NCBI taxonomy): domain Eukaryota; kingdom Metazoa; phylum Arthropoda; class Insecta; order Hymenoptera; family Scelionidae; genus Leptoteleia; species Leptoteleia sp. ZL-2020. Next base: position 5,287 of record JABFPN010000742.1, read on the forward strand.
GAGAAAATCAATTAATAAAAAAGTATTAATAAGGCTATAAAATACAACTACGATTAAATTTTTTAACTAAAAGCTTTTAATGGATAATTTAAGACATGTATTTTTTTTGCCAGTTTTAGTGCCATTTTTATCATATTACTATATTTATAATCGTTACAACTAAATACGTTACAAGTCTACAAGTTAAGTTCTGATAACTTTAAATTTCTCAGGAGTATACTACAAATAATTCTGCACCGATCCTTAAAATTCTTTGGTAAGACCGGCGTAATGTTATAGTGTTGATGGCGTCCACTTTATGAGCGTTAGAATAAAAAAAAAGAAAAAAAAGAGGGAAAAACGCGACACGGGAAGGCTAAACGCCTCCAAAGACGAACTGCCAAAAATTGAGTAAATCAGCCATTTTATAGTTTCTTATCTAATCTTCCCTTTCATTCGGTTGCTAGTATAAAAACTAAACCATATCTTCAAAACAATTGAGTGTTTTGTTTTGTTTTGTTTTGATTTCTTGAGTCATTAACGGGAATAGATTTATCAAATATGTTTGTACTATAAGATAACATTTTAGAAATTTTTAATTAAAGTTATTTAAATGTAATGAAAAGTTTTAAATTATAGTTGGATTTTTGTTTTTAAATAAAATTTAATTCTAAGGCAGCAAGGCAAGGATACTTTGTAACCAACAAAAAAAACCTAACAATAAGAAGACAATGAAATTTCCTTTCAGAATCATATTCAACTTACTATTTCACAATTTTTCAATCATCAATTTATATATTCATAATAAAAACAATTCGCTCAATATTTCGGAATACTACTAAATTCTCACATATGTCTGGTGAAATTTAATAACAATAGTACGAAATTTATGTATTCCGTTAGATCAATAATACTTAATATGCCTAATTCACAGTTAATATACTTTCAGCATATTCAATTTGTTTATTTGTAAACCGACACATGTATTATGCGCATTTACAAGCAATTGTTTATTTTCTTGTCAAAAAAATTCACGTCATTGCTGGTACTTGCAAATTTTCTCTTGCATTATATATTATTATGTTGCAAAATAACAACTTTTTGCAAAATTTGCAAGACTTTGTGTTTCACAAAAAGTAATACATATGATTAATTAAGTAAAAAATGAAGTACTAGTAAAACTATCTACTTTGAATGCAGTCAAACGTAATTTAAAAAATAAATTTCACCTATAAAAATATATATATATATATAATATACGTAGCTCTTGTGACATTTTGAACTAATGTCACTATGTCGGAGGACGCCTTTTATTATTTTGATTTGACTTCTCACAACAAGGCACTGACCAAAACCGCTGATTTTTTCCAAAGTCTTCACCTTCCTCCAATGTCTGAGGCAGATCTCGTCCCAAAGTTTCGGGAAGAAAAAGGACCAGCGTAGCGCATATTGCTGCTAATATTGTGACAATCAGCATTGGTAATCCATACCATATTTTTGCCTAAAATAAGTGTTAAGAGTTAGATTTAGGTAATAGTTGACTGCAAATTATTTTAAAATTATATTTGTATGATATTTAACATTTTTTTTAATTTTTATTGTTAACAAGAATGGAGAATCTAAATGAAGGAATTGAATATTTATTTAAAATTAATTTAACATTTCAATTGACAATATTTTAATTGGCATAACAAATAAATGTACCAAATCAACGATGCATATAAAATGAAATAAAACGATTTCAATCTGCAGACGTAAGTTTTATTTAATTAAACGTAATTTAAACTTAATGAAATGCATGCCAATCTATTTATAAAAAACACTTTTATTTAAAGTTCAAATGTTGATAAAATAAATAGTTTTCTTTCCTGAATGCAGATCATCTATCAACACGTGTATTCGAGATAAGATTAAAGAAGGAAATAGATCGAAGAACTTGCATTGTGAAAAAGTTGTAAGGTTACTCTTCATTATTGCCGATAATTAATAGACAATAAAATAGTTCACAAAATTGCATAGTAATTTAAAATAATAATTGCAATTTTTAATTCGTTAATTAGCAACACACAGAATGTATAATAATTAAACGAATATTTAAAAAATTATTGTCATACTTAATTATCAAAAGAACGTTTAATTTAAAGTATAATTATATTTGTATAATTGTTCTCAAAATATTAATAACATTTAATTGATACTAACGTACAATATTCTTTAATATTTTTTAGGCGTAAATAAATTTTGCATTTTACTTACTGTGTCGACAATATACGGAGCTAAGGAATGGGCAATTATTCCAAATATATGAATCAAAGATACTCCTTGAGCTCTGACTGGTGTAGGCAGTAATTCGGCAGCATATTGAAGACCAACATTAGCAGTCATATTTAATGCGAAACGCGCTAAAACTGATACAACAAGTTTCCCAACTTCTGAAACATAAAAATGATACATTTTGATTATTAAAATGTTTTTACGATTACAAATTTATTGAACTGTAGTTGGGTATAATTTATGGCATTAATAAGGATCTAATTTGAGACGAATGGTTCATAAATAATTGGTAATATTTCGTAACCAATTTTGCTACTTTAAATACTCTACTTTATATATAAATAAATGAATAATATTTAAAATAGTACGTTAATATTACCTGTTTCTAAAATAATTTGTAATAAACTTAGAATAACTGTGGATCCTATAGTAAAAAATCCACAAAACCGTCGTCCCCATCGGTCTAATATCAATGCAAGTAACAAGCCAGCTGGAAGTTCAGTTGCACAAGCCAATGAGAATGATACGAATACGGAACTTGGCAGCAGTTTTAACGAATATACATGTCCGTCAAAAACAATGACAGTCAATGACCTGTAATGAAACATAAAATTACTATACGTATATATTAATATATATCAATATTATTCCAAATAGCCAGAGACAAATCAGCACAGTATTTAAACAAAATAATGAAAAATTCATTTTGGAAAGAAATATTATTACGTTAGAAGAATATGAAACTATGTTATCTTATGAATAACTTATTTCATTAAAATCTATCTTATAATATATCTACCAAGACTCGTTACAATATATTTACAATTCGTATAATGAATAAGAAATAACTGAAAATTAAGTTTAATTCAAGTTAAAATACAAGAATGTTTATCCAAGATTACCAAAATAAAGTCAGAAGTATCGTATTTCGTGCTAATCGAGGAGTCCTGAATAAATCCAACCACGTAGCAGTTTCAGTTTGTTGTTTGGATGCTATTAAATTTGACTGTGAAAATTTTCTTGAATTAGAAATTATTAACAAATGAATAGAACCCGACATTATTTCGTCGTCAAATATATATGCTGCATAGACCAAAAATTATAAAAAATTTAAATATTTCAATTAAAATTCTTCATATTTGTTTCCATGAAAAATATGTGTTTAATTAAACTAACCTTAAATGTGATGAACAATTGTGGATCTATCTTTCTTCCATTAATTCTTGCAATTTTCTTCAATTTTCTTACTACATTGTCCGCCATTCCATTTGAAACGTACCATCTAAAATATAAAATAATATTTATAGTTATATTAAAAACATTATTTAAGTAATGAAAATTATTGTTATGATAATCAAACGGTTCAAGCAATTTCTCGTTTCAGATCATGTGTGTTACTTGAGTACAAAAATCTCTTTCAAATCGTCTGCATGTAGATATTTGTTGAATCTTTTTTAAATTCGTAAAGTCCTTGCAAATCGGGTTTCGCGTTAAGTAGTTATATTTCAGTTAAATAGCTGCTAGCATTTGAATTGACATCTTTAACGTGTCATTAATGTGGCATTGATAAAGTGTTGACGTAAGTCTAATTTAATTGTTAAGCATAATTGAGAGATAAATACTCAAACGCCACATAACAATTTTATGATTGTAAATTAAAAGAAACCCTTATGTTCTGGCAATAAAATCATCAAATACATTTTAACATTTCTACACTTCTATTTTTCTTTAATTATGCTTTTTTAATATTTTAACTTCAATTAATGTATTGTTAAAAATATAAAATAAAATTTGAAGTTACCACCACATAAGTATTGATATGAACCATTATATCTATGTAAATGGATGTTAAATATATACCTTCTTGTGGTAAGCATAACGATAAAATCAGTGTTAATTTTGAACTCCTATGTTTTTATTTATATAACTCCTACATTTTCTCCCATTTATTGTGAAGAGGAGAAATCCTACCTTGGAATGTATGGTGTATTGGAGTGTACTGACTCGTCGTACAAGACACTTTATCACATACGTTTAAACGACGAGTTCGTACATGCTGCACCCCCTTATTTTTTTTTCGTAAAAGAGATAAGTTCTAATTCAACATTAATTCAACAATAAAATCAACTAAATACATACCGAGAACTTTCTGGAAGAATCCATGGTGTGATAATAGAGCTAAGTAGTGGTAAGGCAGTGATATAACAAAAATTTCTCCAGTTAGCCACATAGTATGCAATCCAAGGCAACACGGTGCTCGCAAATGCAAAATAGATTCCAAATGCAATGTTTACTACTAATGACCTTTTCCTTACTGCCATGTACTCCATAACTATACGAACATATCGTTTTAACAAACTGAATTACAACTTTTCAATCACAAATTGCCATAAATAAAATTTAACAAATTACCTATAATTAATGGTATATTGATGACATTGTCAAAAGCTAGGCCCGTGAAAAATCTGCATAAAGCGAAACTCCAAAATGCCGATGTACTCGCAGTGCCAATGGAAGCTAACAATGCGACACCATTGCAAAGAACCAGAGCCGGTATTCGTCCTTTATGATCAGCTATCCATCCGAACAAAAATCCACCAGTAACGGAACCACAAAAGAATATAGCTTGTGCGGTAGATATTAAGTATTCCTTGTCGCATACCCAATCTAACTAATCGCCAAATAAATATTAGTATTATAACATATAAAAGTGAGCACGCATAGATTTTATAAACGATTAACGAATTTATAAATGAATAACTTTCAATTACATTACATTAGGATTCGTCTTCAAAAAATAGTTTTCCATTCTTAAAAAGCAAAGCTCAACGTGAAGTTGCAGTTGTTAGGTCAGATGCGCGCGCTTCCGCGGCAAATATGAATGTTAAGTGAAGATGAATTATTCATTTGAATAGATTTTCACGTAAAAAATTCTAGCAAAGGAAAGAATTCGTTGCGCTTGTGAAAAACATTTCAAAAAGAACATTCCTTCTGGTGCATATAAAAATTTAACTTCACCTCGGCACTGATGCTGGCGTAAGGGATTTGCGTGAAATTATATTCCCAGTCTGTACACTCGATAGTGTCATTTGTGTTCCATTTGGGCGCTAAGAAATTATTATTAATACTATTATAATTATTGCTATTAAAGAGTTCGGTGAAATTCATATTCTTTTGTCGACACCTGTCGTAGTACGGGTATACGTCAGTCAGCGGTATCGCTATATCAATCCTACGAAAACAGAAAATTTAATCAAATTTTAATCATCTTGATTCACACCACAGATTTGCATAGGTGTTTATTATTCATTTGTTACCTATGCTAATATATTAATATGTACATAATTATGAATCTTACCGCTGTCTTTGTGTCAGGTTGCGCTTCAACAAGTCATCCACTTTGCACCAGTGTTCTTGAGGCACCAGCGTTAGGAAGAATTGTGAAAAATATAATACAGCGTAGGCAACACTGTATGGAAACATGGCCAAAAATAATAGTATTTGGTATCGTCCAAAATCTCCGACGTATGGCAAAATATCGTCGAATGATTCTAATTTAGACCTTAAGGCGGTAGTTTCATTTGGTTCTATAATGGCTCCTTCCTTCATCGTCATGTTTGGTTTCGGCAGAATTAATTGAAGACGTTGAAAATGTTATTATATATTAATGAAGTACAATCCTCTTTAATACTTTAATTTCACAACCAGTCCTTCAACATTTATTCTGTTCAAAAAAGAAAAATTTACAATTAAATATATAAGTTCAAATTTACATAATGTTGACTTAATATTTATAAGACATTTATAGAATGTTGAATGAGCGTTGAAATAGAGTTTCGAAGGCATTCAGGCACAGAGTCATTATTAAATTACTGCTCATTTGATGTTGGTTAAATGTTGAATCAGTACTTAATTGATATTCAGTTTCAAACAATGTTTATTGATTTAATTTGAAAATTGATTTCATCTTAACGAACATTGTAGATACAACTGTAAATTTTTTTAATTTTTATTTCTTATTATTTCCAAAACAGTACTATAAATTAAAGAAAAATATTAGTAAAAGTAAAAGTCTTATGTGGGCGAAAATACTTAAATTTATAACAAAACTTGTTCGTAGTTTACATTAAAAGTTCTATGAAATTATTTTCAGTGTATAATTCAAATTCACTATTTAAAAATGTTTATAAAGAAAAATAGTTCCCTTTACCTTTAAATATAATTTTCAATAATTTTCTTTTTTTTTAATTACCTTAATCATAATTAATAAACATTTATTCATGAGAGGTAATTTATGTTAAAATCCAGCATTATTTACTATTGGCGTCGATTACTCTTATCGTTGATCACAGATGTTTTTTTTTTTATTAAGGCTTAGCATAATAAATTTTGCAAGTAATTATTTTGGACGACTTAATGATTTAAAATTTGATTATTTGCATTGCACTTCACCCAGATAAGTCTTAAATCTATGTCAGATTTAAGATTAACTAAATTGTTTCCATTTCTACACTGAATAATTAAATAATATTAACAAAAATTTATAAATAGAGTATTCCCTCGGTTACTCGGTTAAATTGTAATAAATCAAATTTTTTTATATTTATTATCATCAATCTTTACTTAAAATTATGAACTTTTGTTTTTAATTCATACTTTTATAGTTACGTTTCTGTACAACTATAATGATAAGTATTAAAACTTATTATTTAATAACAAACAATACTCAATTACATATATTACATTGACATAACGAAAGTCCAAACACTTCTATATCTCAATATCAAACTCACTCCTTTTTCTCACTGCAAAATTTTGCACTGAAAAAAGAAATACATGAAGAATTACTGACCTTAATGCGCAGCTGTTTGTACAATCAGGAAAAATTACCATTTTTTCAAATATTTTAATATGTTTTACCATAATTTTTACTATGTGTATACATGACTGCACTTTAGGGTTCCAGAACAGTGATTCTTAATGTTTCTTTTCAATTTAATTTTTTCAATGCATATACTTGTTACATTATACAATAACATTTAATTGTCATATCATTAAGCATCGTTTATTTCAATACAAAGTCAAGGCGCGATAAACGTACGGCTCGTCATTTCTACAAATTGCTGATGAACGAGATGACAAATCTCTAACCCTGGCAACCAGATATGCAAATGCCAAACGTTTGTCCCTCGAAATCATATCCTTGTGCATTATCGTTTAAAAAAGGAAGATGAGATACTACACACGAAACTATCATCCAAGTCAACAAACTGCCATCACATTTACTCAAAGTTATCACAATTCATCGTCTTTGTGAGTCAACACTTGTTCGACAACTCGTCACAATCGTTATACCTTACAAAGTAATATTGATTGTAACCGTCTTTTGCAAACTGCCACTATTGTCTTATTGTGTTTGACACCAATTGTAAACCATGTGCGATTACCTTATCTTATTATTAAATAAATCGATTTATCTAAAAACACTGTAAACAGCGGATGCAGCAATAGATTCTCGTGTAACCTTGCGATCTAGAAGCTTAGGCCAAGAGACCTCCACAACTTCCCTGTGGTGGTAACTTCAAACGTTTTTTTTTCTTTTTTTTTTTAATAGCAATGTTAATCCTTATATGCAATTTATGCGTACATCTTACCAAGTCCCTGTACGTGAAGTTATTTCAAATATTTTCGTTAGACAAGAATGTGCAAATATGCAAATTATTTTCTCATTTTCAAATAACGTATTTGTCTATTGTGTATGCCTGTTATTTATATTTAAATTTATATTTTTTTATAGGATTTAGGTTTATAGCATAAATGCCCTCGATAAATCCTTTTAAAAAGATTTAAAAATGTTGTAATTATGGTTTTTCAGTATATACACTAAATATATATATATATATATATGTATATACTATATGCATAAATCATTTGTTTTTACAAAATTTATACTAATCAGATATATAATTAACTTATAAGAAAGCAGATATAATTTTACAGTTGAATAAAAATGAGATCCTTTTTGTGGGATAATAGAAATTCGTTCATGATGTTTCAAACTTTGATTTTGCTTTGTTTAAAAAATTTCATTTAATCTTTGAAGTACTTCAATGAAACTGACGAAACATTAAACATAGTTAGTATAACGATAACAGATGAATGAAATAATTATAAATTATTAATTGCAACTTCATTAACCTTGCAACAAAACTATTGTCCTTAGCATCTGTCGTCATTCTTAATCAAATTTTTTTACAGAAACAATTCTATCCACTAATTGTTCATACTCGATAACGCATCACAAATTAGACATGTAAAAAAGTATTGAATTTAAAAGTTTTTAAATAATTTGTATTCAAAATTTAATCGACCATATTTTAATATATTATTATATATAAAAGATTATTTAAAATAAACAGTTTCAATCAGTGTTATTAAATAAGAGTTGCATAATATAGGTATCAGTGTTTGAAAAGAAAAAAAAAATCATATAACTTTCTATACCACCTGTTACCAACTTTTACAAGAATACAAATTGCTTCAATATATAAGTAATCTGGCTTAGTATGCATATAATATCACGAAACGTTACATCCTATATCGTTAATAATTCATTGTCACTTTATCAATGTCTTAATGCCTTGATTTGTCACGTTATTAGAGCACTACATCATTAATAAGCCGATTAATTAAAACAAACATCTTTTAATTTCTAACAAGCGCATCATAATAATTTATCATATAATACCCAAGTATGAAATTATATCAGACAACTTCCTTTAAACCCTCCTTCGTAAAGTCTTATATATACACTGTTATCGTGCTTCAATTGTGGCAATTGAATTAAGTTGAGCTTAGAATTTTAAATATTTATTTTTAATATAACTAAGAAGTATTCTTAGACTGTAAAGATTTCAAATATAACTTTGATTCTTTTCTTATTCAGCGTAATGAAAAAGTGTGTTGATCGACACTTAAATATAGGTGATTGGTACTATTAATACCTACAACTTTATTAAGTAACTACATTGAGAAAAATGTGACAGAAAATATTACTGTTATTAACTTTGCGTCAATTGTATGTCAGTCTTGGAACAAATGTTATTGTTTTTAAAAGCAGAAACATCAGTTTTAAACGTTATGTTTATACTTAAAATAAGAATATTTACTGTTACAAAACAGTAATTTTTATTGAAAAACCAATATGTATTTGAAACAAAGTTAAAACGGTAATATTTTCTGTCATATTTTTCTCAGTGTACATTAAGAAATATGAAAAAGCAATATTTATCTTATTGCAGAAATTCAGTTTTAACTAAAATCTCTGGTTATTCCTAAGGAAACTTCCGTTTTTTAATTGAATTTATATAAAAATTGTTGGATACAATTAATAATGTTTTATTTCTTTAATTTTAATAATTAAAAAAAAACATTTTTTCATTCTTTTTATTTTAGATTCTTAGACGTGCAAATTATAATTTATCAGAACATAATATATTTCAATATGTCAAATATCAAAATATAATTAATCGATAAATCTTCCATTTCAATTATTGCATTCGGTCAAATAACTTTAAATACATGTTATGATTGTATAACCCGTTAAATGTTTGTTGGTCTACGTATTCGAATGGTCTGTCTTATAGTTATTAAGACCATCATCCAACGATTAATACAATCATCTTTAATAACGATGTTTAAACTCTTCGTTCTCATTCATTATTGATTTAACAACAATTATTCTTTTTTATAAATAGAATGGAAATCTTAATTAACAATTATTTTAAATTTAAAACAAAAAAAATAAGAAAAAATATAGCAGTTATAACAGTAGTATTACAATAAGGAAGGAACTATTGAAATAATTAGAAAGTACTAATTTATTTGTCTTTCATTAAATAAGTAAGTGAAACTTATTTTTTTTTATTATTAATTGAAGAGTTCTAGATTGATTGTATAGTTCATAGTTTGTAAAGATCTAAATTTTAACTAAAATAAAGTCAATTAATTAAGCTTAATAATTATCTGTAAAAATATTATAATTGTCAGTATTTTTAATATTGACAATTTTCATTTTTTTTTGAACTCAGTTACCTCGAATCAGTTTATTCATATTTTATATTGTAGCTATAATTTTTAGTAATATTTTAAACTCAATGTAAACTATGCAAATAATAAATTGTCATTCTCCAAAACATTTAAACACTTAAAGTCACATTTTGCCATTTTAACCATGTAATTACAAATAATTGACACCTTTTAACTTCAACAAAGTCACCATAAAAAAAATACTAACAGACAAGAACACACATAATCTCAAAGAAGTAAACAAAAAGGATAACAATAATCGTACCTATATACATAATATATACTGTCGATGAACTTATGCGTAACTAAGTATCTATAGAGTTAACGACTTCTTACAGCACTGACAATAAGTCGACAAAAGAGAAGCATAAAAATACGCGAGAGAGAAAACCGGCTTATGTGTATACCGACACCTTCCAATGAAAGAATTCAGACTGGATCTCGGGATTTTTTTCAAATGTTAATACTGCACACTTAAGCCAAAGCCGTAACATCGTTGCATCTTATCAATAAATCATGAGACAAACATTCTGATTTTCATCAATTCAATATTCCATGCCTCCATTTATTATATTTATTGATTACATAACGCACACTTCTCCGAGTGATGAATTGACAAATTAGTTACTGAGACTGCCATACGATTAATTGACACTTCCAATTAACTGCAACTAAGAATTATCGTTCCAATAAACGTCATAAAATATTGAAAATTATTATTAACATTCTGACTAATGTGACACGAGAAATTATTTATTGGCAAATAATGCGGTGATATTAAAAATTATAATTGCACGCAGAAAGAGAAGGAATTAACGTAATTGTATTCGCTATGAGAATAGTGTGGAAATTTATAAGCAATGTGAGGACCTATTAAAAATGTATATTTAATGTACACTTGGAGAAAAATAATGGCAGTTTCTGTATTTTAATTTGGAAATGTGTCTGTATCTATAATACTCCTTATATCATGTAGTATTTTAAACAAAAAATATTTCAAAAATAATGTAACCAAAGTTCTTGCAGTTACCTTTTACCACTAGTCTACTCCATCACTGAAAAGTGTAGGACTCTCAACTTGACACTGAAGTTTGAGAAAGTTAGACAGCGGTATAGAGTGGTGGTAAAGCGCTCAACTGGTGACTGTGAGCTTGCGAGTTCTATTCCTAGGTCGCATTCATTTAACAAATATTTTATAACATTTTCTACCTAATATTATAAGGAGTACTGTAAATGCAGACATATTCCCAAAGTTATAAAAATAGTCAGTACAGCAGTACAATATTAATTTCATAACAGTGGAATTCTTTAATTAAAATCAGTTTGTTAAAAAATTATATAGCATTTCTTCTCAATAATATTCTATTTATCAATTAAATTAAATTACATCACAAGAATAATTGTATTGTATATAATAAATACTTTTGTCGTTATATAAAAAATTTCTAAGAGATACAATTACTTTTTTTATATTATGTGATAAATATGCGCGTTATCATGCCAATTTATATCATCATTTTCATCTATATTTGAATTAATTTACGTATAATTTATGTTACATATAAAAAAGCATTTTAATGGTCACAATACAATAAGCTGTCATAGTAACAGTCCGAGTTGAATAATTTAAAGCGAACAAGAATAACTTGTTTAAAACTGCATCATGGAATGCACTTTTAGTTTTATTAAAGAAATATTCTTAGAATCTTACAAATCTCAACGAATGTAAATACTATACGTGAAGCGCAGCAAAAATTTGAAATTATATCAAGCATCTGACCATGCTATTATGTGCACTTTTTAAATCACATGCATGCAATGAAAGTACTTTAATCAGTAGATAAAAGTTACATGATTTTGCATATATCTTTAAATGTCAAACATTAAAAAGCATCACTCGTTAAAATGTTCAATATCACATTTTAAACATATTTCCGTAAATATTAATTTAATAATTTTATTACAAAATACGTCATTTAAACAATTAACTGTATAATTGTATTTTAAGTTCCTTTTAACTGTACACTGAAGAAATAAAAAAACCTTTTTTATTTTCTTTTTACCAGCTTCTTTACTTTAAAAAAAAGAAGCAAATTAAAAAATTGTTTTCTTAAATTGATTGATGCGATGTTATTAGTAGCAGAAAAAATTGCAATGAATTAAAAATGATCGGCATAAGAATTCCATACATTGTTTGCAATCTTTTTATTACGTTAATTTATTTTTATTAATTCGCAATTGTCTCAGAAACAAAACAATAACATGTTTTCAAATCAAATAATTTAATTTAACAAGTTTCAGAAGCATGATATTTTTACATATGCAACTTTATATATAACTCGAATAAAATTTATCAATTTTAATTTGCAATGTTATAAAAATTGTAATTTATAACTATACAATATTTATAACAAATTTGCAAAAATTATGAAAATTTATTTCATCACTGTTAACCAACCTTCATAAATGTAATTTAAATTTTCTACAAGTTAGCAAAGAATCTTTATAATAAAATTTAGTTACACGAAATACCATTTTTTCTAAGATAACTTGAAAACCTTAAATCTAACGGTAGATTAACAAAAAAAATGTTTTCTTTTTCGTGACAAGATCCTGTTCAAAGATTATAACGGACATTTTTAGCCAAGGACTCAGCTCATGCGGTTTGTTCACATCTGTTTCATTTTATGTCACTCACATATATTACCGATAACCTCGAATATTTCCTTCATTTAATAATTTAAAATAAATTACAAGCAACGATCATTTCGACGAACAATTAATTTCATTTTCGCGAACGATCGTTGGAACCTAAGTATAATAAAGATTCCCGGAACCTCGCAAGTTCAAAATTACAACACTTGAATTTGATAATATAACACCCCCCAAAACCAATCTTTATTGGCAACATTAAAAAAATTATCATATCAAACTAAAACCTTCGTCGCGTAATTTTCATTTGTTTACGTATTTCATTTTATCTCTTATTAGTCGTTAATAATACTAACCTTGTGCAAAATTGCAACATTTAACAGAAATTTTAGCATTTGAATTGTGATAAATAAAGCGACGATCGCTGATCAAAAATTCACTGTTGAATGCACATCTCGAGACGGTTGAGTGTTAAAATTGTAATCCCCAAAAAAAAAAAAAAAGAATTTCTTCGCAGTGTCAACCGCCGGACTCGGAAGCCGGCATGTGTTTATTCGGAACAATGAAGTTGAGAACTAGCTAGTGCACCAGTGGTACGATGTTGCGGCCGCTCATCCAACACTGAAAGGTCGAGGTTGAAATGGAAAGTGGGAGCTAACGAATCAAGTGGTTAAAAAATCCACAGTTTTCTGTTACGTAAAGCGAATGAGTACCAGCAATTCTTCTAATGCGCGAACGACCGAATTGGAAAAAAAAATTTCGCAGATAGTTACTTCGTAGGGAGGCGCAGAAATTTGTCCCATACCTCCGAAGGGTTCGAACTAAAGGCTTCTATGGTTGAAAAGTTAACATTTCCTGCTCTTCTAATGTTAATTTTAAAATAAAGTATTTTTTACGTCTTTATACATTTTGGAGTTTAGTAGAAATTGGAAAAAAAAAGTTTGTAAACTCAACAGAAAATAATAGTATGTATTTATGATTATGAGTATTGTTATATAATTATAATTATATTTTAAATTTTAATTGTCAGAAATCGTACGCTGCACGCAGAAAAATAAAACAGTTAATATTCCCATAAAAAATTGGATTCGAACCCCAGAAGACAATTTATGAAGATTTTTATGATAAATTATAAAATAAATACTATAATAAAGCATTTATTCCAATAAATTTGTATGAAAAAGTACTTTATTTTAGCATTTATTTCATATTTTATTATAAGTATGTTCATAAATTGTCTTCTGGGGTTGGAATCCAATATTTGATGGTAAAATTACTTCTTTATTTTTTTGTATGTGAGAAAAATTTGTTAGTAGTTGCTATTATATGTTTTATAATTACTCGAGGATACGTATGCTTTTATAGTATTCTTAATAATATTATATAGTAAAATTTATAAGATAGAGAAAAAAATATTAAAATAAGTTCTATTCCTTGACAAAAACATTCTTTTCTAATATTTAATTAAATGCTATAACATGTTATAAAGAATACTATATACGCCCCTAATTATTGTAAAATATAATAGCTACTACTAATAAATTTCTATCAATGTATAACATACATATAAATAAAACTAAGGATTTATCTTAAAAATCTATACGTTTTTTTACTATGGAAATTTATCAGGTAATACTTTTTCTACATGAAGATGACTATATAAATTGATTGAATACGAGATATGAACAAGATATATTATTATTATTTAATAAATAATATATATATATGATATATAGATATACTATCCAGACCGATCACCAGATGTATTCCATCAATATATATGGAGAGTACTGATATAAAACATTGGATTTTCAAGTTAGATAGGAATATTTTGAATTTAAAAGATTATACCAAATTTGGATGTTTTTTTTGTCTAAAAGTAAATATATCGAGCATTCTCTCTCTTTACATATATACAATATTGTATAATATGCAAAGTATTCTTTTTGATCAACATAATGTTTGCACAACTTCCTCTTATCTTAAATTGAACTCAGCTCCGATATTAATAAATGAAATAATTAGTACATAATGAACTGAAAGATATCTTTTATAATTCATTTAATTTCCGTATCTCCAGTAATTTGTATAATTAAATAAAATAATTATAATAATTGTGATTAGAATGGACCTTGCACAATATTAATGGAATAAAACAAGAAAAGGACTGTGAACAATTTTCGTTTGGAATAACAGAGAAAATTTAGAAAATCGAATAGAAAAATAGTTGAGATTAAATGTCTTAAATTAAACTATTTTTGAAGAAATTAAATTGTTTTTTCCACTAAGAATGCTTGCGACGATTTAGCACTAAGTAAATAAATTGTTTATTCAGACAACTCCAAACCTTAATCTTTGGAATAACCGTTAATAAAATACTGATTCACTTATAATCAAATAGTGATCAGATGGTGATTAATTTAGATTGCTTAAAGTGGTTCAGTTTAAATTAAAATAGACTTTATTTTGTTTCTTTTTCGTCGTTCATATTTATGCATCTGGCATAATAATAATATATCATCGCCAATAAAAAAAAAAAAAAAGAAAGAACTTGTTTATACATCAATTTACTAATTTTATTTTTATTTTGATCAGCAAAGGGAAATTTCCTTTCGTACGTTTGAACTTCTTCGTTTTCAATTAATATTAAATGAAGTTCAATTAATTTAATATCAAACATTGGTATATGCGATGTGAAATCCAGTCCTTCGTCAGGGTTGGTTCAACATAAATAAATGTTGAGGAAAAAATTTGAAAACATTGAAATTAATTATTATATAAAGTATTAATAAACTGTTGGCAATGGCTGTGATGCAGAAAACAATTTATTTGTTGGCAAATTGGAAATACAAATTAATCCAAAATTTTGAAAATATCGACAACGTTGTAATGTAATTTATACGGTGGAACAATTCTGTCTTTCTATTTTGAATGTTAACAACGCTTTAAATTCGAAATTCATTGATTTTACCTCAAACAATCTCTTGCTTCGTGCAAATAAACGCATTCATTTCATTGTAACTTATCACCGAAAGCCAATTTTGACGCTCGAATTTCTAAACTCATAATAATAATTCATGCATTTCTAATTTTCGGTACATTTTTTTACTAAATAAATCATGTTTTTACATAAAATTTGCTAAATGCAAAAATTTTTTTACGCAGAAAAAGTCGAATTAAATGAAAATAGCATAATAATATTCACTTAATTATCATAACAATTTTCATTTTTATTAATATTGCAAAGCCAACAACTTTAACATTTAAGAACGATTCCAAGAAATAATTAACATGATCAAATAAAAGAACGAACAAAATAAATCTATGCTTGTTTTTTAATAAAAAAAACTTGGAAATAATAAAGACTTTGCTTCTATAAAATGTTTGATATTGAGATTTAAAAAAATATATATGAGTACACGTATGCATATATGAAAAATGCCATAATGCTTATTAATATGTAAATTAAAAAAAAGAAATATAAAAAAAAAATCGTAAAAGTGACCGTTAACTTTGAATCATAGCGAGATTGATGAAGCATCAACAAATATTATTAATAAATTGAAGTGAAACGTCTCTGTAAATAACTGCAGTGCACTATGGTTTCCCATAATTGCATTACATAAAAGTATTGAATTCTGCCATAAGGAAATAATTATCGAATGTATTTTTTTATTCGCGAATGTTAAATCAGAATATTAATTAAAGTAAATAAAATAAAAGTGCAAATAAATTTAGTTGTTTATTGCAGTTTCGACTTTAAAAATGAAATTTATAAAGTATTAGATAGCTATCTAATAAAAAATAATATTTACTTTTATTAATTAAAATATACTCAATAAAAAGAATGGTAACATTAACTACATAATTAATTTTCCTAATAACTACAACATTTTAATTTCATCTTTTAATTTTATCTAATTTTTAATTCAAATAACTGTTATCTATAAAATTAACCAGGTGCTTTTATTCTCAATTTAAATTAAAACATAAATTTTAAAAATTAAAAAAGAAATTTCTAAACAAATTCGTGAGTATATAAATAATACTTTATTTATAAAAGAGGAAATGCGACAACTTTTTTGGCAACTTGCTCGAGTTCGTAAATATTATTTACACCGTATAAAACACCGAAAAACTAAACAATGATAATAAGGAAAAAAAAAAGTAACAAAAAACTGCCTTCACAGTACTTACATAGTGAAATTATTGCTGCGTGGGATTATTTCACTTGCGCTTCGTTCGCAACAAATTTGATTATGCATGTGTCGTCTGTTTCGCGTCATTTGACTTAAAACGGTAGTTGATCATCAATTCGATACAGTCTGTGCAAATGGCCACACATGCAATGCGCGAGGCGGCTAAATAACCTACAATTGGTTGCTTAATAATATTCGAACAAAAGTTAAAGCGTCACTAAATAAATTGACGACACATCAGGGTACAATTTTTTTCTTTTCCTTTTCATTCCATTCAACTTTAATTTGTAACAACAAAAACAATAACAACGTCAATTACAACCGATGCAAGAAAAAGGGATGTTTATTATTGAAATGACCACAAATCCTGCAAGTACAAACAATAATTCACAAAATCAATTCTCTTTGTGAACGATCTTAAAATAGGTTTGAAATAAAAAAGTGTTGCAAACGGTATTTATAAAACAGGTTCGAAGTTCAAAATATATACGATTGAAGTCGTACAGGTTATCGAATTCTGAAAGTATTTAGTCATCTGCGACCTGTGTTGCCAACCCCATCCTAGAGTAAAACTGCATATAAGTTTAAAAAAAAGAATGTAGAAAACTGTATAAAAAAGACTGTATAAAAGACAGTCAATTTACAACATTTGTTTTCCTTAGTAATAGTGAAAACACGTATAGGGAGAAATTATAAAATTATAAACAATAACATTCTTAATCAGTACAACAATAGAAATTTGAAAAATAAAATATAATAATCAATATTATTAAGTGTTTTTCAACATTATTTTCTACAAGGAAATTAGTATAATTAAATAATAATTATAATAATATTATTAAAATATTAAAACAATCAACAGTACCAATCTGAATTAAAAAACTGTAGATTTGGAGACCAAAACTAAAAAATTGAATTTCCAAAAAACCGTAAATCTACAATTAAAACTAGGGTTGGCTACACAGTGTGCAACAATGTCTTTTTCCACAACAAAATAAAAACCCTAATATTAGAGATACGAAACTAACGAAAAAACGACATGATTTGGTTTCCCTCTCATGAACGACTTTATATTGTTTCACATAAAGCTGAATTTGGAAAGTTAATCAAACGTTGTGTTTACTATGTGCAACGTTGCGCCCTATAAACAACGCGTGTTTTGTGAGCCAAGAAACTAACCCGTGGTGGGAATACCGAGCGAGGAAGTCGCATCGATTGTTGTTGCTAAAGCTACCACTGCTGCCATGCTGAAAAATCTATTTATATATTTTTAGAGCGAAATATCAGAAAGCGCGTCAAGTACATCAACAATGTGTACCAAGTGTGACACTTAGTATCGCATATAACAACGCCATCAATTACTTTACTCTGACAGTTTTTCAAGTTGTCAGATAAAAGTGTAATTGATCGTTTAAATAATTTAATTTAATAATATGTGGGTCGAAATATTACATCTCGAATTATTATCCTTTTAATATCAATAATTATTCCATATGTATTTGTCTCAATTGTGCATTCATGGTTCAAAACTTTGTTAGAATCAAAAGATTTTTTTCGTTAATTTTATTTAATGTTTAATGTTTAGTAAATGTCATTTACTGAAATCGCTAACAATTTTGATAATTTTCAGAATGTAAACTATATCAAAAGTTTAATCTTTAAAATAAATTATTAATCAATAAATTATTATATGAATATCCCAAATTTGAGAATTTCTCTGAAAATATTTAAGTTATTAGGTATTTTTTCAGTTTTATTTTAATTTATCTTGTTTCCGATGCAAATCTACCCTGACAGTGTATAAATATAAAAGCGCATATTTATAAAAGCTTCTAAATCATTGAAAATAAGTGAATCATATTTATTCTGAATTAATGTTAATCATTAATATAGATGTTTTTGTAGAATACTATAAAAATTGATTAAAATGTATATTTACATGTAAAATCGAAGATGTAAAATAATAACTAATTTTATTTTCTTTTGCATTTTCATATTATGAATTATAAATGGCTTTGCATTTCAAATATATCCTTGACCCATTTTATGCCACTAAAAGGACCGTAAACGAAAAGTTGGAAATCAATAATTTCCATGGTTTATAAAAAGTCTAATTTTTAAAATAATAATACTGCGACACAAATTCTCACTAGCTACAGTTATAAAATCACAATTATTAAAATATTTGTAAAAATTGTTTTATTGATTTAAGAATTCAGAACGGTATCAAGGACTGAATATGTAATTTATGCAAATTAGAAGAAATAAATTACTGTGATTTTTAGGATATTAATATTTTTTTGTTAGCAATTTAATTTGTTAATGATGCAAATTATTATTGTTAATAGCAAAACATATTCCAAAAATATTTGTCCAAAATATTCCCATGTCCAACTCCAGAAATAATCATGGAACATTTTCGGAATTTAAAAAAAAATATATGATTCTCACAATAATATTCTTGGAATATTTTTGGAAACAGATATTAAAATATTACTTTGATAGAATTATAATATTATTTTAGAATATAACATTTTTTGCTTGAGGTATAGTCTAATAAAAAGCTAAATATTCTAAATTAAAAAAAAACTAATTATTTATTTCAATAAATTTTTTTCTAAATATAATATGTATGCAATTAATTGATAGTTTATTATATATTACTGTTGGTTTTTCAATTATTGTAACGTTATCATTATTTGTAAGAACAAGGTTAACAACGCTTAATTATCTGTGTTATTAAGAATTCAATAGCATTCTAAAACAGAGTATAACAATCATACGAGATCGAGATCAGTGTTAATCTTTTAATACTACTTATTTAACGTGACACATTTAACGAAATGTGAATAAATATGATTATTATACGCAAAGAAAAGGACAGGTACAATTAAGAGCCTAGTATGAACTAGTTCATTGTCTGAAAGTTAATTTTATAATACAACTTCTTCATATGCTTATTTACAGTATAATTGTCCTAGCGCAAAAGAAACTTTAAATGTTTTTAAATACTTTATAAGATAATATTTCATATATATATATATATATTTTAAACATTTATTTAAATTAGATAGAAGTAATAATTTATCTATTTTGCATAATAACATATATTATTATACATTATTATCTATAAAAGAAATAATAACGTATAATAATTTATAGATTCTTGTAGAACATGTTACCGAGACATGTTTAACGAAAAAATGAATTTATTACTGCAGTATTTTTTAATTATCAGAATAAATGACATGGAATCAGTTTTACTTACCCAAATCCAAATTTGATGCAATAATCGTCCAATTATAGCTGCATGTACCTATAATCCTGGTATCCAAAACGATTGTCGCAACAGTACATATGTTGTTGCTGAGATTTGGCCCCAGGAAGGATGGGAATTCTTGAAAAAGAAAACAACATAATTTAAGATATTTCGTATCGAACAAACGTCTAACAATTAAATAAATGGTTTTATGTTGATAGTTTAAGTCGAAAATAACCGAAAAGTTCGTTTTAATTCGAACTAACTTCGGTTCAACGCACTCATCCCTTTGCCGAAAATAAACGCGTCCGAAAAAGGGAAGCATTTAAATTACGGAAAAACTTATGGTGTCTTCAAATTCAAACAATTTAATTCAGTAGAATTAAAAAAGTATGCATTTTTATAAACTGGACTGTCTGTCCGTTTTTTATTTAGTGAAGTGTTTGAATTTAAAGACGCTATAATAAATTGTCGAATCGAATAACTTACCTTGTCGATTTGTGCATATTAAAATACAATACAGGTTCCATCGTGAACTTGAATATAAGAATTTAATAAAAATCAACTACTTTTAAATGTAAAAAAATAAAACAGTGCAATATCTTTATATATCTTTTTTAGACGTTACGATATGATTGTTTACGATTCACTGACCTACTGGATAATCGTTTGTTTACCGGGACTAACAGAATCCGTTAGCGGTGCTGTAATCATAACAATCATGGCGGCGAGTAAGAAAATAAAATTTTGAAAATTGTAAACACGACTGTGCAGAACAAAATAAAAACATTGTTGCAAGTGTTTGTAGTTAATTAATTATTATTTTATTAAATTATTTTTAAATCAAACTGTTCTCTTCAATTTAGACAAATATATTTTAATAATTTGTATTTTACTAGATTTGTAATGGTTGGAAAAAAATATGATTGTTGTCTTTGTGGAAAAATAGTTGCTGAAAAATACTGAAAGACGTAGAAAAACTACCGAAAAGTCCCAATTTTAGTAGTTTTTCAGCATTTTTTATGAATAATTAAAACCATTTTTACTTCGACACAAAACGATTCTGTTTGCAACAAAGCGTCATTTTTAAGAGTATTATTATATACAAGACCTATTCCAATGCGCATGTCAGTAGTTACTATGCCAACAATACAGGACAACAATAATTCTGATAAAGATTACAATCGCAAACGCACACTCCTCACGTTTGAATCACCGTAAAATGAAGAAAGTTCAATTAAAATAGTAGGACAACAACACAAGTGGTAAAACAATCCTAACAGTTAAATTCAATAATAAATCATGGATCCCAATTCTCCTATGTTTCAAAAGTGGTTAAGAAATAGTTTAAATGAAGAGTTTGGTGCAACAGTTGACAAGTGGTTGGACAAAGAGCAGGATGGCTACAAAGTTTCTCAGAAAATTGTACAGTCGAAGAAAATGAAAAAGTTCATGAGCCACGTTAAAGATTCTTGCGTGGAAAAACAGGCAAATTCGCATAAAGTCACATCTGCCACTAGACCTCGTACTTCTCAATATCCTTTTATAGAAAGTGACCTTTTTGAAGACGATTGGTCGTCACTTTGTAAAGAGAATTTGCAATCCTTTCAAGAAGTTATCGATAATATTAATTCTGATAAACCGGACCACGTTCGACTAGCGGGCTTTGAAATGTTATTCCAATACGACCCGATAAATTTGTTCTACAGCGATTGCTGGGAATTATTTTTGACAACATTATGCAATGCAATATCCGATGATAATCGATCCATTTTTGAGGCTAGCTTACAAATGTACACAAAAATATTGGGGCTTCCGTACCCTCTTCACGAAAAGGTTTCGTTCAAGTATAATTTAATATTATTAAATAATATATTAAACAATATAATTCTTGTAACATTGGTATGTTGTTATTTTAAAGATTACAGAGACATTGAATATGAACATTTAATAACATTTTCTATTTTAGTTGCAAATTATAAATAAAAAGTTAAAGGAATATTATTTTAATAAATTGTAATTTTTTGTCAAGCTAATACATTTTCAAAATCATAATTTTTATTTGCAGTCTAATGAAATATTCGTTAATTTAATCAGGGCTTATGAAGGCTTGTACCAAATAAAAAAATTTAACGAAACTATGCCAACATCCACAACGGGTATCAATTTTAAAGTATTACTGCATGAGAAGCTGTGTCGCATAATGCATCTTTTGATACGACACCAAGAAGAAATTTTGAAAAGTGTCCGAAATGTTGATAAAGGCATGGAAGAAATGCTTGAACATTTCGTTTCGTTCCTAAGCTCTAACACTTCCGTTAATTCGTTACCAGTAAGTTGTAAATATGTTCATGGTTTTTGCCTTATTTTAAGCACACGTACATTGTTTTAATAATGATATTAAAATTTAGTTGTATTTTTAGTCAAAATCCTTAAATACGTTAAACATATTATCTGTATTGGAGCCTCAAGCTGAATGGTCGAGAAAGTGGAATCATAATTTTTTAACGAGAAAACTTTTCTGTCATATTTTATCAAAAGTTCCTTCCTTGTTACAACGCATTGTAACTATTGTACTGAAACATTTGGAACATCCACCTGTTATAATACCAACTTCCATTGTAGATGATTCCAACGATACATATATTTCAGGTATAAATGTACATATTTATATCTAAACATCATAGTTAATTCCATGTTGAAATTCTTCCCTAGTGGAAATGATTTGCTGAAAAGCACTGAAAACCTGCTAAAATTGGGACTATTCAGCATTTTTTATCATTCATTTCCACAAGGGTTTGCGTTATATTAATAACACATTGTGATTATTCAACGATAAGTTCGATAAATTGATTGTAGAACTTGCGAAGACTTACGATTCCAAAAGAATACAACTCGTCATACTCCAATTATGCAGTGATAATTTTACTAAATGTTATTTTCCAGGTGATTCGGTTGAAGCATTGACCTTTCTACACTGTCTCAATTTATTGGCTCAGCTTTACGCTTATAGTACCGGGCGAGCCTTAATATTTGAAAACTTGAATGACAATTGTTTGTCTGTAAACGATTTTCTAATAAATATAATAAACTGTTTAAATGCATCCGTTATGTCCGAAATATCAAACGGAATTTACGAGGCAATGCACAGGTCATTGATTTATGTGATAGATAAGCCAGTTGCTCTGTGTGATGCAAGATTTTTCTCTGCTGCCCTAAATCCTTTGATGCGAGAAAATAATAAAATATGGCCACACTTGTTGGATGTCTTATCGTGCATGTTGGAGACGGCGGATGGTCGTGCATTTTTGATAACGGAATATCAGACGAAATCTGCCAGTATTAATAAAAGAGACATAAAATATCCAGCAGAGTTGGTTTTATCTTATACATCGGATCATCTGAAGCAACCACTTTCGGTTATTAACATTGAACACATAAGGGACTTGTTTAAAATTGTGGAAAAGATGTTTGATATTAATGAAATTTATGATATCGTTCGTAACGTCACGGAAAAGCAATTCTTCCCTGCAATTAAATATTGCTATAGTAATGTAGACAAATGTTTTATGGAAAACGAACATAAAATGCAAAGGTTTAACAAGTAAGGTCGAATTATGATTAATTTCAGATTTCAAATCGTGTAATAAATAATTTTTATTTGCTGTTTAATATTTTCGGAATTTTTCAACAGAGCGGCTAAAAGTATGATGTTAAAAATGGCGTTTAATCCATTACTATTGAAACATATTGTGAATGAGCCTTCCATTTTTCAAGAAATCATTCAAGATTCTATTGCCCCTTTGCGAAGTTATTGGGACATTAACAATATAGTTGGCTTTATATCAAATGCTGCATTCCTTTCCTGTGGTTTTAATATGCTGACAAATTTATCACCATATATCGTGTCAACTTTTATTATTGAATTATGTAAACTTTCGGAGGAACCAGTATTATTCCATGATCCGTGGACCAGTCGAAATATGAATATGTTTCAACATATACTTTCTTTGTTTTCTTTAAATACTAAGTGTAAGTCTGTGAGTTTAAAACTTTCTTTCTTTCTGCATCTACACATTATTATTTCTGATTAAAATGTTTATATTATTATTTTTAATATAAATGTTTATATTATTACTTTTGGTGTCCAGGTTTTATAGCTTTTATGACGAGAAATGAGGAAGAAGAAAGACACGAATATCCAGTTTCTTTGTACGATTTGTATCAGTGTTGCTTAAAACCTTATTCGCCTTACCATTATATCAGTTTACTGTCATTAAAGTCAACAATCTGGAATTTAGACATATATATTTTCTTATTATATTTATTGGACTTTCAGGTAGGATATCTTTTCCTAAAATGAAGATAATAGCTGCTGAAAAGTTATTTAATTAAATATAATTTAATTTTTCCAAAAGAAATATTACGATATAAATATTCAATTACCTTTGTTTGTATATTTTTAGGAGGAATTTTTAAAAATGCAAGAAGATTGCATTCTTGAAATGGAGGATAATGGGGTAACTAAAGAAAAATATGTTGTTGATGAATGCAGTTTAATGCGTCATATCATATTATTAGATTCTTATCGAATAGAGCATAAAAGATGGGAATTTAACTATAAACCTGAAGATTATAATTTGTTCTCAAAAATGCCATCTCTGACCCCATGTAATAGCTCCGATGATAAAGATGAACCAAAATCTAATTCAAAAACTGAACTAGAAGAATTACTCGAAGATGAGAGACCTGGTTTGCGAGACAGTGGCTGGGTTTCAGAAGCTCGACGGGCATTTAAAATGTCAGGACATACAATAATGGTAATATGTATTCAATTATGTAACAAATCTTCATGAAAATAATTTGAACATTTTTAAAAAATGCTTAAATTGGATCTTATATATTTGTTAAACATAATTTTATCTATACTTTTCTTTTGTAAAATAAATTTTTCACTGCCAAATGTACTATCACTTATATAAATTAAAATGTATCTGATTATCTTATTAAAATTGTAGAATGTATCGATATTTGATTTATTATATCAAATGCAAGAAGCTATTCCAACAGTAGATTGGACTGAACATTTTATTTGGAATACTGAAACTACCAACATGGACAATTATTGGTTGCCAGTAGAAATTCTTGGATTCGACGTTGTTATTAATTATGCTCAATTAAATAAGTTACCATTGGTTAAAGAGCAGCCGCAGCACGTATTAAAATTATTTATGAAATCAACGTATGATTTTTTAAAATATAATAAATTAAACACATTCGAATTCTACGACTGGTTTTTGCCAACTATATTTATTATTTGCCGTGGAGATTTAGAACGGTAAGTTTCTCTTAAATGCAATTTTTTAAACTCAACTTTATTACTTCATAAACATATTTTATAACTTTATAAATATATATTTTATAAAATGAAGCTGAAATTTAATTATATTTATGTCACCTCAGATGGCCGCGAATCACTATAAAAACTGAACCTAGTGTGATATACGTTTATACTTCAAAACCGCCATCGCACAATGATCAATTTATTTCACTATAGCGACTCAAGCTGGCCAAAATATCATCATTGGTAAAAGATCTCAGATTGAAAACTTAGTCA
Source organism: Leptoteleia sp. ZL-2020 (assembly GCA_022817305.1). Classification (NCBI taxonomy): domain Eukaryota; kingdom Metazoa; phylum Arthropoda; class Insecta; order Hymenoptera; family Scelionidae; genus Leptoteleia; species Leptoteleia sp. ZL-2020. Next base: position 31,355 of record JABFPN010000742.1, read on the forward strand.
CCATTTGAACAATAATATATTGTTTCATTTTGTTCAAAATTTATCCTCACTGATCTTTGATGATATTTCACTGAAGAAGTAATAAATATAATTTATATGAGTATTAAGTAATATTACGTAACCTGTTATCAAAACGTTTGAATGATTAAGTTTACTTTATCATTATAAAAAAAATTCTAAAGTATTTTGAAATTGTAGATTTAAAACACGTATGAAAAGTTTAATCATATCTTTTCGATTATAGATGTAAAACGTTTATATTGCACTTTATTAAATTTCCATCAGCAATATTCATATGGCCTGTTTTAAGCATATTAGTTGATCAAAGTAACAATGAAGAAGGTACAACACATTTATTATTTGCACAACTTTTAGAAAACATTGTGGGAAACGAATTTGCAACATGTTCAAATGCTTTGAAAGTACGTTAATACATTTTTAACATAATTAAATATGTATATTAGAAGTTTAAATTTCATTTAAAATTTACTTGTACTTTATAGAACAATTGTGGAACAAGTTGGTGGATGATATGCGACAGATTAATATCGCAATGTTTTTGGGGCATACTTCCATGGAGTGAAATTTTGAATTATTTAATTATATGCATTTTATATCCGCCGGACTATATATTATATTATTGTGCATCATTATTGAATCATTGTCAACATGTTTTATTGCAAAATGTTACCAATGGAAAATTGTGGCCAGATAATTTGGTAAATTTACTGAAAAATAATTTCGAGTTTTTAAGTGACGTAGAATTAATTTAATTTCATATTATTTCAGATACTACACGATTATAAATGTCACAATCAAATTGGGTTCATGGACCAATTAGGGAAGCGATACAGAGGCAAAATTCTTCCAATACTGACACAAAGAAAGTTGAACATTGCTGAGCCTGTTTGAATAATTATTTATTTAAATGTTGTTATTTATCCAATTATATTAAGTTTTATATTTTTATAATATGAATTTTAAACATATTTTTATAGAAGATAAAATATCTCATCTTTTATTTTTATTGAGAAAGTTTATTTATGATAATAATGCGTGTTATATAATGATTATTAGAATTTATAGAATTTAAACAATTAAAATAGTGAACATTATTAAAAATAATAAAAAATATTCTTTCCGAAACTATATCCAAGTATTTTTTTAATTTAAAAACCATTAGAGGGAAATTTTAAATTGAATAATTGTAACTTCTAAGAGTTCAATTTACGACTTTCATTCTAAAATTTATTTGAAATTCAAGTATTCAAAAACTCATATATACAATTTGTGACTAAAAAACAAGGCAATACTCTACAAGCACCATTTGACATTAGTATATATGTATATCACTGTAATCTGAAATTTTACTTCGTTAGTTTGTTTTCACGAACCTTGATACAGGAGCTGCCACAAAGAATGCACAAAAGTACACAAATATTTATTTTATTATAAATATGAAATAATAAAAAAGAAAAAGTATTGAAATTAAGAACAGTTAATTATAAAATATTATACAGGATAAAATATAGAATAAGAATTGGAAATAATTCGTAGCGTTTTTTTTAAAGAAAAAGTCAACTCTTAATAATAGTATTGTTAAAATCTTTCACAAATTTCTTTTTAAATTTTACCGTCTTTTAATTGATATATAACAATGATTGTAGGACAGAAAATGTATCAGCATTTATAATACCCTTCATCTATGATTACAAAATTCTTTTGTGAAATAATGCATCGCGTTAGTGATTGTGTATTAAAAATGTTCTTAGTCAAAGTTATGGAAATGTGTATTACATACGAAATTCATTTTCAATTTTGACTATGTACAAGGCAATGTAACACCATTCTCACAATTATAAACGCTTTAATCTTCGTGAATCTCAAATAGTTTTGCTACCTCATTTAAATCTTCATATTGTGTTTCACGTGCAAGGACCTGAACAGAATAAAATATTTTATTTATATCTTTCAAATAAGAATTAATTAAATTAAAGTTAAATTATTTTATGAATGTTACAAAAGCTTACTTGTCTAGCAACAGGCATACGATTGAAAATATTCCACAAAACGATTCCAACAATGGTGTTTTCTCGTAAATAAAATATTACACCTTTCTCGTAGTCCTCAAGTTTTTGTTTTGCTTGCTCGTCAACAGTACTTGGTGTATTAACTGTAGTTACTTCCTCATTATTGGCCTTAACAACAGAATCATCCGATTTTTCACTTTCATCTGTAACTTCCTCAAGTGTAGCACTTTGCTCTGAATTTTTTGCAAAAACACCCACTGTAGGTAGAGCAGAATCTACAATACCTATCGCTTCGTAACCAAGGTCTGTTCCTAAATCGGACCAAAACATTGACTGGTGCAAGTATGGTTTGCCTGCAAATAAAAAAAGGGTAATATGTGTAAAATTACGTAATTTATATGAAACACTTCATTATTATATTTATTTTATAAAATAAAATATAGCATAAAAATAATAAATGCATGAAACGTACCAGCTCCAGTCATGTTCTCTCCAGCTAGTCTACCTGAAATAACTGCATGATCATGATGTTCAACTCTTCTCCTACCAAGTTTAATATCATAGAAACAAGCCGCATCTCCAGCGACCCATAAGTCAGTTCTTGCTTGCAATTCTGCATTAACGAGATAACCGCCGATTTCAGGATCCGTTTCTAAATGCGACGTTTCAGATAATTCGGTGTTAGGTTCAACTCCTACTGCTACTATAATTTGATCAGCGTCAATCTAAACATTTTAATTTTTACATTAATGGGAATTAAGTTGAAAATACGTTGTATTAGATTATTACAATTTGTTTAATATTTATGTTTCATCGTTTGATTAACACTTAAATTATTTTGAAATAAGAAGTAATTAATACACACCGTCCGACCTCCAGTCAGAGTCAATGTTAGTTTGTTATTTTTGTAAATGTAATCTTCTATTTCAGTATTAGATATACAATGCACGCCTGCGGATGTAATTTTTTTCGTTAACCATTCACTTAAATACTCCGGAAGAATTTGAGCCATAATTGATTTTTCTTTTACTACTTGATAAATTGTTTTGTGATTTTTATCAACTGGAATATAAAATCAAGAATTTTTATTAAGATGTTAGAAAATGTGCACATATATATATATATATACTTTCTTTTTACAGTAATTATAAATTGTAAAATATTATTAGACATTGAAACTTACGATTTTTTACTAAAGAACAGGCAAGTTCAGATCCTAATAATCCACCCCCAATAATAACAATATTTCTAACTGAAGCTTTGTTCAAATTTTCTTCTAAATTAAGAAAATCTTGAACTGTTCTGTACAAAATAATTTTATTTTTAACATCATTAGTTGCTGTGTCAAATACGGATAATGATTTTGGAGCTGCTCCTGTTAATTAATTTGTAATAAGATTATTAGAAGGCAATTTAATAGTGGATATATTTAATTTCGAACATTTATTTTGAAAATTAAAGTAAATACCTGTTGCTATAAGACATTTATCATATTTGATTTCATAACCATCCTCTAAAGTAGCAACTTTATTAATAGCATCCACTTTTGTAACTTTCCATCCCGTTGCTACGGACACTCCACCTTTTTCTGATTCTGCTAACTTACCGTGATCCATGTAGAACTCTAATGGTTCATAAAATAAACTGTCAAAATAAATAATAATATAAAGCAACTAAATAAGACAATTAAATATAATTTTCCTTTATAACTTGTTTTCAAATTTTGTAATTTTAATGTTTACTTTTAAAAGCATACTTAATTATATTGTTGTTGACCATTTTCAAATAAAACACAATTATTTTTAAGGTAATACTTCAGTGCATATCAAAAACACCGAAGAAAAATGTGTTATGTATATATTTTATAGTATAAAATGAATAGTAATCATTTATAGTATGCTATAAAAACATACATAAATTATTAATTTGTAAATAATTACTCTGAATTGTCATGAACATTTTACCTCCTACGACCACCATTCCATTGACGGAACATTAAATTTTTTTGATTATCTTTTTCTTTGCTGTACCATAATTCTTTCGATAACGGTGGCCTCATATATGGTAAGTTCTCTTCTTCGTTTATTACTAAAACCTATAATTTTCGAAGTGAAATTATATTAATATTGCACTTTTTACTTAAAAATGCTTAAGGTTCCATTGTTGCACTGGTACTCACTTTTGCTGTCGGATCTTTAGATTTAATTGATCTAAATGCTGAAAATGCTGCAGTTCCACCTCCAATTAACAGGTAAGGTATTTCATTAGGTAGCGTGCTGCTATGTATAGGACTTTTTACAATTTTCTTCCCTGGTTCTACATTTTAAAAGTACAATTATAAATGTATTTAATAATTATTTGAGGGAGTTATTTCAAATTTATTAACTTACTTTTTATGACTTTTTTGGTACTTTTGGATGAATGCTCTCCTAGTTTGCTTGCCTGTTAAAATTAATATTTTGTTGATGAAATATTAATAAATTCTTCTAGAAAACTCTTGACTATATTGTTTACTAACAATGATATATAAGAGTAAACAATTGTTGTAATAGTAACTGTGGGCTGTACCCGTAAATTAATCAAAATTTCAAGTTATAAAATAATTTCATTAATACACAATTTATTTAATAAAATCAATAAAATAATAAATGTAATTATAATTCACTATAACAACAGTTCAAATAATAAAAAATAAAAAAGAAACACTTACTTTAACCGGGTTTTTATTTACCATGTATATCGTTACTCCTGTTAAAAATACTGCGGCTAATAATTGTTTCCAATATGCAGTTAAGTTGTCCCAACTGCTGCCTCCCCCACAAGGTGGTTTGTTGGAATCATTCTGAGATGTATTGCATGTTTCTTCACATTCTGGAGGGCAGACATAATTTGGATCTTCGCAAGCAGGGAGTTGTTTTGCTTTTTTCTCTTGAACTGTTGGAGTACATTCTTCTACTGTTGCAGTTACTCCTGTTTTATTTACATTTTTGTTTGTACCAATTGTATTTTTATACCTTACATGATTGACACCTCTTAAAACTGAAACAGCATTTGTATATATTATTTATTAATTTGATTACTTCTTCCAAAAAACTCAGATTTTAAATTGTCTATAATAATGTCTAAAAATATCTGAAAGTCAACAAGGAGAACATTGTTTACATTCGGTATAATTAAAGTCGTTCACAATCTCGGGTTAAAAAAATCAACTTTTTTAAAGCAAAGGTCAAATGTTTGAAACTCGAATAACAACATAATTTGTCTGAGACAAAAATTAAATTAATAAAAGAAAAAAAAATAATTTTTTAAATTCGTTATGATAAATTTGGGAAAAAATTTATTATTTTATTTGCATATAATTTACTATCTTAAGTGAGTAAAATTTCATTGATATCATTTATGTATGTTTACAAACAATGTTTAAATATAATGTACATTTGTTAGTTTTTGTATTTATCAAAGTATATAAAATTTGGGGAATATTATAATAATTTAGGTATATAACCCGCTTACAAATAAAAGTTAGTAATTTGCTTTAACATTTTTGTATTTTATATAATGTTTATAAATAAAAAATGAACACCAACTGCATATTATCAGCTATAATGCTTTTGAGTAATTGAATATAAAGGAATTGAAAAAAATGAGAAATTTGTTTGATTTACTGTAATTTCCACCACAGAAATAAAAGCATTTTTATTAACAATAATTTTCTTATTTGATTGTATAGCAATGAATTTAAAAAGTTATAGAATTATCATTTATTGTAAAACTTATTTAATGTTGAAACTGAAATGTATTCAGTCTGATGTGTGACGAATACATTATAAACATTCAATATTGATTTAAATTAAATATTGATATTATAAATTGCATTCTTTTTATCTTTAATTTTAATAACATATATTTACCAAAACTTTTATACTGTTTGTATAACAATATTATTATAAGTAATAAAAGTAAATGCATTTTAATAGAAATAATTTATTAAAGAATACTATTTAATGTATATTTAAAAATGAAACAAAAATACACATTTAATGTTGTTACATTTTCAACTATTTCATGCAGTTTCAATAAAATTCTTTTTTATTTAAAGAAGAAAATCTTTATTATCAAACTAATGATAATTATGAGAATTTCTTTGGCTTTTTTACCAAAATATACTCTTCCTCCATATATTAATATATACATTTAATTATAAAATCAATTTTTTAACCTTTTAACATTTCAGTTAATTTACAAAAGAAAAGAAACCGATCCAACGTAACAAATTATTATAAAGATAACTCTAAACTTATTCAGTGAATTATTTTCGATACAGATTACAAATCGTTATTGAAACGCGCATTAAAAGGTTAAGAAAAATTCTTAACCTTGCCATGACAATGTATTTATTAAACATTTTTATTGCCAATATTAATTTAAATTATGTTCGTAGTGATTAATTATAAAACAATAAAACCAGAAAAAGAATCATTAAATACAAATTAAGAATAAAAAAAAGCATGAAACAAGACTGTAAATATCATTAAAACGTAAATTATGTCCAATGATGGAATATGTGTAAATAAAAGTGAAGATAAATGTCATGACCATATGACGAATATTAAAACTTCTTAATAATAATTATAACAATAATAATAATGATAATAATAATAATAACAAAAATAATAAGCTCCCCAAAGGACGAAAAAAGAAAAAAAAGAAAAGATAAAACGCTTGATAGGGTTAAATGTATCAATTATACGTACCAGTATTATTGGAACATTTGTGTAAATTAAACGTTAATTTGGAAAATCGACCGATGACTTTGGCGTAACTCAACATTTTTCTCGTTCAAAGTTTAAATGGTTTGTCTGCTAAATATGGCGAACGCACGCGGGCCGGTGATCGCGATTGATTCGGCTGTTGCGTTGCGTCGAAATTGACCCGCTTAGTCGACTCGACGCAGACACGCGTTTCCCGCGGCCTTTATTCGTCCGCCGTGACGCAGACTTTGTTGTGCATCTCGAGACTTGACAATTTCTACAAAAGCTCTGCTCCATTCATCGGCTGATCTCGTGCTCTTTTCGCGGCTTCGTATGGGTTACGCGAGATAATTCGAGTTCTCGCTCCAATGTCACTCGGCCTGCCAATTGCGCGCGCACTTTTTAAAACGATCGCGTCCACTTTCACTTTTACACGGCGGGCAAGTTCAGAAAGTTCAAATCAATACAATTGCGAGCGCTTATTATAATTTAAATTTTATATCAATTCAATTTTAGTCTAAACGTAAATTCAATGCGGTTTCATTTTTATTTTAAATTTGACAAGTAATTTTGTTCAGATTTAGAATTGACTGTTTCAGTAGGAATTTTGGTGTTTTAATGATTTTACATGCAAACACTTTTGCGTGGTAATATTTATAAAATGTTGTATTATAACGAAGCAATATTTAGACAGGATATTTATAGTTTTGGAGTATTAAAAAAAACATGTTAATATTTATAGAATTCTGTTTTTGAATGATCTGCGACTAATAGCGTTTTTCCTTGGTCGGTTCTGTCAGGTTCTGTAGTTCCGGAACCTACTCCAGAACTAGCTGAATTATATGTACCGAATGTACACTGTACACTTATTTTATTCAGAGTGCACATTCTATATAC
>JABFPN010000743.1:0-39021 GCA_022817305.1 Leptoteleia sp. ZL-2020
TAGTCACAACTGCCTATCGGGAGTTGACTCCAAAACCAACTCTTAACGCGGAGTTGGCGTGAAAACAGTTGCAACAACTCCATTTACAGTTGCTGCAATTATATTTTCAGTTGTTACAATTGTTTACGCGTCAACTCTACTCATGCAGTTGGGTAAACTGCGCCAATTTTTCTCAGTGTAAAAATACACTACTTTCGATTGTACACAAATTGAACGCAAATTGTAGTTTCACACTGAATTGTGCAAATTTTAACCGAATCGATATTATTAACAATATTACGTGATTCTTCGCGATTGGCTCAAATGTACACAGTTTTGTGTTAACTCTGCGTTTCGAGTAATTGTTAAATAGTTAAACAATTCATTAAGAGAAGAAAAAGCTTTTGATTAGTTATTGTTTGTACGAATAACAGACCTTTGATAATTAGTACAGTTTATTATATTTGGAGAAGTATATCAGTATACAATAATTGTAATAAATATATATATATATATACACATATGTAATATATAATTTAATATAGTAAGCAATTATCCTATTTAGACCAAGTTAAAAATTGGGTTATATTCTCGTTTGCTCTTCTTTAACGCAAATGTTTTTTTATATAAAATATAAAATTTTACATAAATAATAATTAACTAGGTTATTATTCACAATTTGATATAAATTAACATTTTACGACTGAATAGAATTTTGATAAAATTTATAAGAATAACATAAAAATCAATGCATTGCAGTACTGATCGATACCGAGGTAGCATTATTTGTGATGTAAATATATATATGTACATATTTTTTACTGTTAACCCGTATAGAGTTCGAAATAAAAACACAAATTTACATTGTGAAACGAGATTGGGGAGCACACTTAAATTCCGAGCAAAATCGGCTTCTTGGCAGCCGAAGTCTAAGCCAGAAATGAAAAGCTCACATCAACTGGCTCCATTGGCATTTCTACTACTGGCACAATAGGCCTTTCTTCTGCCCACTTTTTCAATCCAATATTCGTTTTTCTGCAGCATAACTTTCCATTTGCATGGTCTCCTCGAATCGTTCCTATGCCATTTCTTGCGGCTAACGTCGGCCTCTTCCGTGCCAACAGCTATAGCTACATCTCTGCGATGCTTATATGTATCTGTTCTCATTTCAAGCCAACCAAAAAGTCTTTCCTGTTGGATCAACGTCGACGAGATATTGAAATATTTCAATACACGTAAAATAAATAACTAAATTTCATGCGCGCCGATCAATAACGCTGAATGATTGATACGAAAAAATAACACAATGCGTGAATTGTGCACGCGAACTGTCATCGGTCAGTGATGACCGATTTATTTATAATTGAGATATAAAATTATGAGAACAGTTTAGTACATCATGTATTTAACATTTGGAACCGTGTCCGAGTAAAATTTTTGATATTTTAATAAAAAATGCAATCTATATTGAAAAATGAAATGTTTCGACTGACGTTAGATTTTATGTCAATTAATTAAAAAAGGATTCGTATTATAAAATGAAGATAAAATATGTACTTCATTTACAATATGACTGCTAAATTAAAATATGATTTTATAATAATTATTTCAGAATATTTCAGTGACGTATGATATTCTTTTTTTTTTTTTTTTACTGTGAAATTATCCTCAGTTTATCATAAGTATTAATCATAATTATACGGGAAAGTATCTAAACGAAGAGATAAAAAATATTTATAAAAAGGGGAAAAATATGGTGTTTATATTTCCAACTACGTGTACGTCATGAATTTTGTATAATTGTACCGTTTCAGATCACGTTTCGTGGCCTTACGCAAATCCTCTACTGGCACTTAAATTAAAAATGTGCGCATTCTTTCTCAATTTTATAATATTATGAATTCAAAAATAACACAGTGCAATTTAATCAGAACGCTCATATTTTCACAACAATCGAGAAAAATAAATTATATATATTTTATAATATAAATTTATTCTAATTCTGGTAAAACAGAAATATTACAATACCGATTAATTATCTTTTTTTTAACGGTTAGCAAATTCCAATATTAAAGTACCATACGAATAAAAAATATTCAATTTTGTAATGGAAAAGATTTTTAGATAATTTAAGAACTTGCAATATAGCATTTATTTCTTTTTCTACAGCATACATCATTTAATTCAAAAAACGAAAAAAAGATTTAAATTACTTGAATTTATTGGAAGAAATTTATATCAGGCATTAGACTCAAGTTAGATATATATATATATATCGCTCTTAATGAATATTGCACCACGAATACAATAGTCCACTGTACATATCATTTTTCATTGTCGTAAATTAAAAGTGCACTGCGTAATCCACATAAATTTCATTCTGTCCCGTAATGCATATGTATCCTGAAATAAAGACACGCATTAGTTCGACAAGACGTATCTTCGTCATTACAATAAAACCGCGACGTGAAATTACATGATCCGAAGCCCAGGAATTCGCGCCGCAAGGATTCCGGAAAATTATTCAAGACTGTCTACGCAGAAGTTTGTTTCTCGTTGACGCTAGTTTCGTAATTTAAGTGTTCGATATCATTTGATTTTTCTTTTATCGCGGGATAAAAGTTTTCAATAAATCATCGTCCAAATTGGTCGTCGCTGGGTACAGTTCTCGGCGCACGGCAGCGCTAAACGAGCGCGGCTTTTTATAACGCGCATTAACGGGATAATCGGTGCATTCGTCAGCCTGACAAATCGACGCACCGCTCGTTCTTCTTTTCCTTTTCCACCCTTGTCGTGCGAGGAGTTATTCTTCCCCGGTATAAACGACCCGCCATTCGTTTTGCGCGCGGATACGATCTTGCGCTCCTTTCTCCTCGTCGCGACCATCGTATTTCCGGATAAAAAGTATATTCATTCGTCATTCGATTGAACATCGTATCGAAAGCATTCATACGCGAGGTGTTGCACAACAAACGGGGACTATATTTTAACAATAAATTTGCTGCGCTCGCAGAATGGAACGGGATTGTCAAAAATTTGGACTTTTATTCTAAAAATCCTCCGAAACGAGTGGACCGAGACAAATTTCGTCGAGCTCAGCCATTGTCATAATCTGCAGTCGTAAATATCTGACCGGGCTGGGAAATAACATCAATGGAAAAAGTTGTAAATACCTTTGAGCTTAAAAAGCATGGCTCGGTTCGTGAAAATGAACGCTCCTATTTCCCATAAAATGGTACTTTAAGAATATAAGCCCGCGTCTTATTTGCTTTAAATACTCGCCCGAACGATACGACTAATTAACGATACCTTAAACAATCGACTGGTGGTAAACAATTACATATTGCGTGCAAACTACCGTAACAGCAAAACAAAATTATTTCGGACACATTCCCAGCGACAATTATTAAATGCAACCTTCGTGTTTCCAACTTGTTTTGTCGCTTTAACTAAACCCAACGTTTCCGGTCACTTTGGCATTCGCTAAAATGATTCGTTGGGGCGATTTCATTTGGTTGGAATCGTCAAAGGGAAAAGGCACGCCCTTATTCCACAATGCAAAACTTTACGGGAAAGTTGCCGTGGAAATTCAGCGTCTATAAAACATTTTTGACGTCGTACGAAAAAATATATTCCAGGGTCAACATCTCGCCGGAATCCCGGAGCCTTCGGTCTAATACGATTTCCTTTGTTTCCCCCTTTTCAAGTAGAACAAATCCGTAAAAGACCATCCGTCTTGTCGGGGCGCAACATGCCCGTGCGTTACAAGTCCATGAATCAGGGAATGTAAAAGAGCCGGGCCGCACGAGACGCGGGACACGATTCGTCCGAAATTTACATTAAACGTTATAGCCAAATCGGTGAGTCGTAGCGTGTTGATACTTGTGGTCCGGCGAGTTAATTCGAAAACTTGGTACGAACTGCCGCGGAGCGCCGTCGCGAACAAGTCCAATTTGTGATTTTGCAATTCCAATAGCCACCGTGTGACCCTTGGCTAAATATGCAGATTTCGGGCGTTCTTCGCCCGGTTCGACCGGCTGCTCCGGCTTCCGCAGTGCCACTCTCCCCCCCCCCCCCCCATTACCTCCCCCTCTATCCCCCCCTGCCCCTACTCGGCCCCGCCTCTGCGTGATGCTTACGCGTTAACGACGCTTAATGCGAAAGAACACTTGGGGGATTATTCAAATACTCGGCGAACGGCGAACGAGTGCCGCGAAACGAACGAACGCGAAAGAAATAGAGAGGCGATAGCAGTTAATCGCAGTTTGTACATAGGACCGAGCTAATTATAACCCGAACGCACACGTTATCTGGAGCGATTTATCCGCGAAATGTGCAGCACTGGCTATTTGTTCTTTCTTCTTTATTTGCTCGCGTGGCTATTTACTCTCGGCATTTATCCCCGCGCCAGGGCCATGTTTATAATACTATCAGTGCATTTTACCGCTGACAAATTTCTTTGCATTATGAGAGCGCGCTGGCTGCAATTTCCCATTTTTTATGCCCCGGGACAAATTGGTTTTGCAATTCTGTGCGTAGGCTGTTAGTAGTCATTTGTTTTCGTCTACTTTACATCTTTTATTTTATGCAACTTTTATGAACGGTGATGATTAATGAAACGGGGTTTGGGAATTATCACATCCGTTAATTTCAAAATGATTCAATTTTTACATATAATGTAATTCGATACGTATGTCGAGTGGGAAGTTGCAACAACAAAAAAATTATTAGTTCTCGCGTGGTAACGCGAATGTATTTGCATTTCAGAGTTTCATTTCCGTTTTAATCATAGTAAATTTTGTTATGAGGAAGGAAAATAAAAAAATTGCACACATTCACCCGGCAAAATATTCTCCTATGAAATCTCACTTCAGTTGAGATTCGTGTTGCCGAGCTATTTAACTGCTTCGCCATGTCACTACTTATAAAAAAACAAATAAGCTTTCATATTAATTAGAGTTCTACTGCAAACGTGTACATTGTTTGTACCGTTACGGTAAAGTGCATGCGCGAGCCAAATGTTACTATGCTTAAAAGCAATGCTTGAATAAAGAAATTTCAACAAGTATTTATTTACATCTTCAGAATACGGAAGAATAATATATACATATGTGTGTAAACAGAGTAAAATTTTCCAAGTTACACCGAGAGGTAAAATGTGTAGAAATTGAAATTTTTCGTTGTAATATAAGGATGTGATGAACAATGTTGTATAAAAGTACAATAGAAAATTGTATAATATATTCAGAAATCTGTAAAAGTGATGTGAACAATCATAATATTTAGGTCTTTTGCGGATAAATTTTATAATTTTTGATTGTACTTTTGTAGATTTGTCCATTATGTCCTCAAAATACAAATAAAGATTACAATTTGTTCGACAATGTTTCTCTCAGTGCATTTTCCTCAGTTTATTTATTAACATACAATAAGAATACGTTTCAAAATAATAATAATATGTATGATAGTATAATGATAACCCGTGAAGATCAATGTAACGAGAGAAATATTTTACAAAGAAATAAAATATAAGGAATGTGGAGTGTTCGCGAGTCACCGCTTCCTTAGAGGAATCAAATGCTTTGCCTCGTCATTCAAATCGGTCGTTAATATCCCAGAAAAATAATTCAGACTTAAAAATATGTGATAGTGAAAAGAAACTGGATACTTTGAAACAGCGTTACGAAATCCAGAGTTGAATATCTCGCTTTCTCGTTCATTTATCGAATCAAAGAGCAGGGTAGATCACGACGGGGCTGAAACAGAGCTTCGGCCAGAGGAAAAGTAATAGCATGAGATCGGATTCAGTTAAGGGAGGTTATAAATTGAAGCAACCCGCTCCAAGTCTCGGTGGGCGAGGCCGGCCGAAAGTTTTCCGCTGGTGTTCGCGTAACTCGAAACTCGTCTATCCGGAAAACGAAAAAGAAAGAGCTCTCATACATCACTCCACACAAGCTTGAGGCTCCGCCGCTTTTTACTGACCAAGATGATGAAAAGAACGCGCGTATATTTTTGTCATTCGCAGATTATTAAATCCGCAGCCGTGCCCCATTTCCGACGGACCGTGCTCGTTTTTCGTGCGCTTAGCGTGAAATGTGTTTATTTAATTTTCAAAGCCGTAATATCGCGACCCGTAATTCATGGACATTACAAATATTATCTTTTTCACAAATCAGCGCGCCCCGCCAATAACTTGCCGGATACCGTAAATGATATCGGATAGAAAATATTATCGTTAAAGGTGCGACTAGTGGTCCGGTACTCGATACCGCCCACATCGGTTCGCTGCAAAATCGACCACGTTTTATATTCCTCCACGAATAACGCCCAAATTCAATGCGTCGTTTGTACGCGTAGATTAAAATAAATATACTTCTTGCTTCGCTAATTTCGTAACGATAAGTTTCTAAATTCGAAAATTTGTGGAATAATTCATTATTCCATGACGAATTGCTCGTTCGAACGATTTACCTGTAATGCTTGAATACAAAACTAGTGTTTCGCTTATGCACATGTATATCTTCCGCCACTTGTAAAGGATGTTCAGAGGGAATAAAGAATTGCTTGTTGTGGATGTTGCGTAGAGAATAAAAGTGAGTAAGAGGGAACGAAAATCCGGTGGAAAACGTTGGTAAGAGCACGGAGAATACTGCGATGGGATAGGTGCTTGACTGACGCAAAATCAAGTAACTGCTGTTTTAGAATATCATTTCCAACTTCTTGATGTCGTTATATATTATTATTATTGTTATTTGTTTGCAAACAGTCTGACTTAGTGCAACCAATCTCGTTCCATTTACGTGAAAATTTAAAACATAAGAGCACGGTTGATGTTATCAGCGTATTATTATTCTTTGTAAGACGCCACCGTATTCTCGCGCTAATTAATTCGAGGCGAAAGATTCGTTGCGGATAATTATAAAACGTGGTCACATTGCGGCGAGCGGGCCATTCGATCGAGGACACAATTAAATTTGAGAGCGGCCCGATAATCACCCGCAATATTTCCGTCGAATAAAAATCATTCGCAACGGCGACCCCGTGAAAGCAACGAAACAAATTGACTTTTAGTGTGCTTTGGAGGAACCGCCTCTGCACGGCAACGCTCCAAATTCGACACGTCATAATAATACGATATATTGCGTCGTGGAATATTGATAAATGACGCGAGCGTGAGTACGTAAATACGGCAGTCTGATTCCACACCGGTGGCATAATTTTTGTTGCGCCATCGAAGTGACAAAAAGGTGTAATCGAGTAACAAACACGTGACTGTTAACGGCAAGACAAATGATTGTTCCTGACACGTCATTAATCTACATTAAATCAATGTATCGCACGCGTTACAAAGGGATTCCGTTTTTCATAGCGAATTTCGCCAGCGCACAATTTGCGAAAAATCATAAAAAGGAAATGAGTGGGCGAACAATTGAAGCGACCGGAGAAGTCCGGGGAATTGCCATCGACGTGTCTCAACTGCCACCTCCCCCCAGCCCCTTCCCCCATCGCCCATTTTATTTCCGGAACACTTTTTGGCCGCGTCTGATGAAGATTCGTGGGCTGCTGGGAAGCGCTTTAAGGAGGAGGACGACCTCCACAAGCTGGCGCGCTAATCGGCCGCAGTTTATCTCAAACGAACACGTGAATTGTGAATGCTAGTTAGGCGTGCTGTTACGTCCTCGACCCTTCCATTTACCTCGCACAACTCGCTATTCTTCAGCCTCATCCGTGCATTCTTCCGGGGCCATCCTGTTCATCATCCTTTGCGAGCGGTCGCTCGGTTAAGTATGAACTAGCAAGACACTTCTCTTTTTAGGTAGCTAACTCATAACTACGTCACATCCTGCAGGTAATTGAAAACGTTATCTCGCGCCCGGCTGCCTCTATCCTTTCCTGCGCCCTCCCGTTCCCATAGCTCTGGGGTGTTTCCACCATACCCAGTGCGGCGATAATTAACACTCCCTACTCGAGCCCCGGCAACTTCGGCAAAACTCGCAAAACTCGTGATAGCATTCGCTCTTTCCCTCCGCCGTCGTCGCCCTCCTCTATTTCCCAACTTGCCCGGGTATAAACGAGCTTTTAAAGGTCCACGACCGCAAATCGTATCTCGGGATGACTTAACTCTTTCAGCGGCGCCATTTGAATATGATAAACATATGAGCGGCGAAAAACGCGCCGCCGGGCAAGAATCGTGGGCATTAATCTGCAAATCACAAAGGGTCGGCGCGTCCGTCCGGCGATCGATATCCTTGGAAGATACTTCTGTCGGAGACAGTGACAAATGGCGCGCGCTCTTCCGTGGCGTCTCCGGGCGCGGAATTTTTGCCCCACCCAATTAAGTTTTCAATGACGGAGGGCGCCGTGTAATTAATTAAGAGGAAATTAAAGTCTTCATTCCCGCGAGTCGCTCTCGTCCGAAATTGAATATCGCTGAATGTCGTTAATGGGGCTAGCGGCAAGCGATTCTCTATTTTCGTTATTCGTTAATCGCCCGGGAGTGGCATAGTGCTGTCAAGGTTAATGGACAGCTGCCGCATCGCAAAGTCAACCGGACCACTGGGATTCGGATGTCCAATTAAAAAAAAAGCAATATCCCGAAGGCCTGTACAAACTGACAAGTCGTTTCGAGCAAAACAAACTCCGTGTGTCAGAGATCGCCTATTTTTTTTTGTTTTTTGGTTTTTTGTTCTGTTTTGTTTTTTGGTCGCGGCAGTATCTACTTTTTGTTATCGGCAGCGCAGACATGAAAACCGAGGGATCCGCGATGTCACAACGCTGAAACGAATGAGCCAACATTTAAACGTCAATTCATCGAGGCAACCCGGCCGTGCCCGCCGTGCCTTGGTAAACACAAAGCTCGAAATTCCTAATAAACTACGCGCTCCGTCCGCTCGTCAAGCCCTTTATGGCAGGCATAAAATCCGATCACGTAACGCAAAAATAACGCGCAAGTTTTGCCCGAGTTATTAAGATTGACCTCGCGGGTAATGTTCATTAACGGGACGCTCCTTGGCGCAGTTTACGCGTACTTGAATTTTAATGCGCGGATTCGCGTTAAAATGACGGTAATTCAGGGTAACGCTGGTTTAATAATATAAGACAATAAAGTCACGTCGTAGTGTTTTACATCGTCGGGGGTTTGAGACGGGGCTGTGCGAAGAAAGGGTCGCGCACGTACCGCTTGGAATTAAGGATCCTGGTAGTGCAACTTGTCGGATAACGTTCTGACTAACATCCGGAATGTGACTATGAGCCGGGCTAAGAGTTAGGTGAATCTTAAATTCATGATGCACTTCCCGTCGTGCTCTCACGCGCGCCTAATAATTTCACGCATAGCTTTGGCGCTGCGTTTCGATGTCAGGTGCCATTGGGCCCCGCGTCTGAGCCGAGACTGGAGTAAAAATGATGTCGCCCCGGGCAAGCGTTACGCGTTAATTGCCATTCATTTTCATTCATCAAAGGTGCTCTTCAGCTTAGATGCCCTCTTGACGCCACTCGCCCGTCTACCGACAGTCAGTGTCCGGGTGTCCTCGAAAGCCACCTGCGACGTCACTTCTGCGACCGATGCTACCACTCCAAAATGCCATCCCCATTGATTAATCGAAGCGAAGCATGTTGGAACTCAGCAACACTCTCTATTTCCTCCCTTGTTCTCCGTTAACTGTCGTAGTACTGCTTACCAGAACACCCATCAACGGTCTCCTATGCCAACGACAGGACCTAGGAGGGCATATCGACCCTCCCAATACTTGCACACGCGGACCAACCAGTCGATGCCAATATCGACTGTCTTCCCAAAACGGAAATTCGCTTGTGACTGTCTCTCTTAAACCAAGACAATCAGTATTATTGAAATGGAAACGATAAGACGAAACTAATTGTACGATTGGTCGGAGACAGCGTGTCTTAAGAAATTTCATCAAAGCCGAAGCATCTAACTTTTAATTCGATATTCACTTATACTTGCGCTAGTCTTTAACTTTACTCAAAAGGAAAATGTATGACGGAAGATATATGTGGATCTGAATTAGCTGCTTTTATGACAAGAAGCCATAAAATCTTGCACTTATTTAGATTTAAACTGGAAAACTGTATAAAGAATATAATATGTGAAATGATAGTTATACATCTGTGTGAACCAAGTTCATAAAGACTTCAAAATAAGACGATATAATTCTTGAAATGCAGATTATGAGTGAAGATTAATGTGAAGTAATATTTCGGTACTATATATACTATATATATACCTAAGGTAGACATGAGATTTGTGAAATCAAAGGAATGATTTTGAGGTTGAAATTGAAGAAGGAAAATGGAAGAGTCTCCATGCCGGAACTGCAAATTTCTCCGTACTGTTGAGTTTCGATCAGTAACCACGTATCACTACTCTCAAACTTGGAGTCACTTTTATGAAGGCATATTTCATTTCCGGCCACGGTACTTTATGTCAGTTTGACATGCTAATTGGCACTAACTGTGGAACGACGCACCGTAAACTCAAATCAATATAATAATAATAACGCGGAATTGGGTCGTTAAAGGGTACCAAGTCCAAAGTCTAATTTTACGCAGGTTTCGCTCACAGATGCAGGCGGTTTGCGCATTATTTTGCCATCTATAGTTTATTTGCCTAATAGATATTTCGCGCGCTCAACTTTTTGGCTGACTACTTGACAGATCACTTTCTTTGAAGCTCTTTCTGCAGTTAACTCTTGAATCCTCTTCATCACTCCATTGCTATCGAGTTTCGGCTTTCTCCCTGCATATAGCAGGCTTAGACGTCACTTTGTGGAATTAGATGCTCTCGGCTCTCAACAATTCCCCGACCGATACATAAGGACCAAGCTTAACACTCGAAACTCGCTCGAAAAGTATGTTTACCTTTGTGTGCGAAACTTGAACCTAGTCACATAAAACACGTGGATAATGCGTTCCGGCGTCCAGTAACTCGTCAATCAACATTGCAGGTAAATAAACGAGAAGACCTTTAATAGTCACGACCCTCGATACTCACGAAAAATGCGATACTTGGTAAATTAAGAATTTGGTCAGCAAAGTCGATTTCGTTCGAATGTGTATTCCTGGTAGCCAGATTTCACGTTAAACAATTTCGTGTCAAAAACGTTGAATTCATTATTGCTAAACTGTTTGTAATCTTCATATGCTGGGAAAAATTTTAAACTTTTAATTATACCCGTAAAAAGAAACATTTCTCGGTGCAGATAAAGTTATTTTTTGATTAATAAAGAGGAATGAAATTACAGTGATATTAATCCATGTTCGTAATTATGATATAATTTTAGTTATAACAGTAACATTTCAATCGAAATTTTAGCCGAAGTTTAACTTTTAGCTTAAATATTGAAGAATTTCAATATTAGATGATGAAGTATTTTCGAAATTATCATTATTCATCAATTTTCTTCTCTGTAACGAATTTATATATTTTCATATTTTCGTTCGAGTTAATTTCACATTTTATTTATTCAGACTTATTATTCAAGATCTAATTAAGTCACATATTAATATATTCTTACATTAATTTTTACTTTTTACAAACGAAACCTAAATTTGATTAAACGCAAGAATGTATATGGTCCTGTCCTATTTTGTAGAAGGTTAAGCATTTCTGTAAACCTAAATACATTTGTTTACATCCAAAGACGAAGCTAATTACGTCTCAACAGACTTGAAAAATAAGCATGGAGAATTCGACTGCATTAACCCTCGTTGTATGAGCAGACCTAAGCAGATATGAATACGTCAAACTAGACATGACAAATTAATTGAATCTGGATATACATGTTTCCAATTCTGCCGAGACACAGTTATGTTTGCTTTTTGTCGACTGATATATACACAGGTATAATAGTACATAGGTTATTCCACGACTCTTACATCTAAATTTATAAAATTAATGCTTTCCATAATTGTTTTAATACCACTTTAATTCAATTAACATTTTCATTCTATTGAAGCCAATTTGCCGCAATTAATATTTAAAGTGAAAATAATGCAATTTTTTCTGAATTAACTGTAAGATCCTAATTTGTTCAACTCTTCACAATTGAACTAACAATGTTAGTTATTTAACGGCAGTTTGTTACCAACTAAAAAGGGAAAAGCGATTTCCGCATCCGGTAGGTCGACCTTTCTTGTTGGCAAGCGTGGGAGTGGATTTTTAGGTAGACCCTCGCCCGTTCTCTCCCTCGGTTGAAAAGTAAGAAACAAAAGAAAGGGCCGCGAAAGCTAGGAACACTTGCGCAGTGCCGTGTCCTCTATAATCTGGAAGAGGGACACTTTGTGGCGCGGCACTACAATTACCAGAGCGAATTTCTAGCCTCGGCTGATGGCCCTCTTCGCGCTCTCGGCTTAACCCGATGACAGCGCCAACGGCGGCAATGATGCAGCTTGACAATGACGCGCTGACAACGATGACTATGACAACAGCGTCGTCTGCCGCGACACACGCACTTCAGTACCTTGTTAGCGGTTACCGAGACCCCAGCTATTTCAGGACATCTTATTTAATTAGGCGCCTTTCGAGGACATTGTTAGTCACTGTCGGACGCAACTCGTTCTCCTCGTTACACAAACGGAACGAAACAGAAAGGAACTAGATACTTCGTACGTGTTCAAGTTGGCCCTGCGCCAAAGAGCTTCGCGAAATTAACGTTTTTATTTCCAACGCCTTGCGTCGTTGCTTTTCCCTTGCCGTTTGTTTTGCCGCCGACGCCGCTGTTGTTGTTGTTGTTGTTTAGTTGCATTCCATTTGCCCTCGCCTCTCGTTGTTTTTATTTTTAACTGCGACCCGGGCATCAAGATCGGCGCGAATAATCGCGCCATTGAATCTCGCACTTAACACGTTATTAGTAATAAAATCGAAACGCCGCGCATGTCGGAACTACCCGAGTTGCACTTGTTCGAGGCGATTACAAGTCCCACTTGGGCAATACTCTTAACGCAACGAGTCCCGCTGGAAATGCTCTTAGACTAAATTAAGCGACGCCGCTCCTGGCGTACACACACCGGCACATTATGCCCAATGAGCTCCGCAATTCAGCAGTCGTGTATCACACGCGAAATCTCATTTTTCACGTAATTGCAACTAACGTGGCACTTTTATATTCCGGCCGGCCACTTATCGCAAAGCGATTATTCATCCATCGCGTTTTCAAGTGGGGAACCGAAAATTCATAGTTTGATTTTGCCGGTTGTTGGATACCTCGGGATTGGTCATTTTCATAAAAATCAGGCAAAGGTGCAGTTTTCCAAACGCATCTAAAATTAACCCGACGGTCTCGGTTAATAAAACCAAAGTTTCTTTATCGGTGCAACTTGTTTTTTTTTTCTTTTTTTTTTTAACGATGAACTAGCGAACGCCATAAAAGCGAACCTACAAAACGATTTCAGACTTCGGTTTCAAAAGTAAGGCGTATTTTTATACGCCCGTATGTTCTGGAGCGCGATCATTAATTCGAGATCCGCAACTTTGTGCGTTTTACAACGCTTTTGTAAAACGGCTTAAGTTATTTCCTGGAAAAAATAAGGCGGAGGAAAAAAAAAAGAATTCCCCATCGAATCGAATGACGTTATTATTGATTAAGTTAATCTCGGTTCGTTGAGGAGGGGAAAAAATTGCTCCGTAACACGCGTAATAAAATACATCAAACTTACAAACAGCGGCATTTAATGAAGTGCCGATAACCACGATTACAAGCAATAATAAGCCGCGAAAAGCTCATTACCCCGCGAGGCTTTTCGGTGTGTTCGTTCGGGTTGAAAATAATTTTTTTATCCCCGCCCCCCCCCCTTTTTTTATTAGAATAAACAACACCGAGGAAAACCGTGCACGCGCATATTATTCATTAGTATATCGCACATTCGACGGGTAGTGGGGCGCCAGCGTAGTGCTAAAGGTACCGGAAGTGGGGTGCCACTTGACACATTATAGTAACGAAGTAGTGACGTGCATGGCACAGTACTTAATTAATTCTGATTAACCCGTAATCACGTAGTTATTCCGCGGCGCTTGAAGGCTTCGCCTCCAATTTGTGTCGTTGACTATTAATTCCCTAGTATCTCATCGGAGTACGCTGCTCTGAAAATATTCACGTCTTTTAACGAGGTCCTGCGATGCTCCTTGAATTTTCTTACCACTAATTATTGCGATCCGTTCGTGAAGATAGATTACCACTTTATCGGGGCTATATCGAAACCTATTTCTATGTTACGAGCGAGTCCTTAACTACACGTCGAAGCTTGTGTTATTGTAATTCCTGCACAATGTATATTGTTATGAAAGAGATATAAATTACGTTTGAAAAGTTGCCATCCACTTTAAAAATGAGCTCGTGTAATAATATTGCAATCATTTACAATAAAGTCATTTTTATCGGTTTTACTTTGTTTGCTAACGTATATAAAAAAGAACACTTAACCCCAATATCGCACCGAAACGTTGAGTTACAGCAATAATTTTAATGAATCCTTTTAAACAAATATTATTTTCGTTGCGATATAATGCAAGAAATTTATTATTTGAAGAAGAATAATTATCAAGTTATATTAATGGTATAACTTTGTTTCGCTGAGAGGTAATAAGTTACTGAATCAAAAATAACTGTAGGAATTGTTTATTATTTTCATTTCTTAAATAAACTGCCTTTATTATATACGATATACTTAACATAAAACGATGAGTTGCTATTTTTTATTTAGGTAATAAAATGATATTAACAAGTCAAGTAATTATATACTAGTTAGTATGTTAAATACGTTTATATTCATTATTTAATGGTTTATAATATAATTTTAAAAGTGACAAGTATTTAATAAATGATAAAATTCAATTTTCATATATTATATACCGAGAAAAATTACACAATAACTCCTGGATGGCACTTATGATAGACTTTATTAACCAATATAATAAATTATATTACGAATATAGTAATTTCAACTATATTTATCAATAAATTTTGTGAAACGTACACATAAAAGTGTACAGATAACTGCGAGTTATTAACAATATAGTAAATTTTATTATTTAATTCTTCTTAGTATGGATCGGATAGGAAATTTTATACGAATATGGAAATTTAACCAGCCAAATAAAAATCGATGAACTGTAACACTTTTTATAACGATTTTTTTAATTAATTTAGTAATAAAATGCTTTTCCAAATAGTGCAGTTTGATAACAACAAATTAAAATTTAGTATCAATTTTACAACAAAGGAAAAAACAAAACAAAAAAGGTCTAAAATTTCTATATTCAAAATTAATTGATTTATTTTTATTACAAAGAGAAATACAATCTGTACACTTTTATTAATACGTTTCGATCTAAGGTCAATGCATTATTTTTCTGCATTGTTTTCCCTCACAAGTCTGCAATTACTAGCATATAAATATTTGCTTTTCACCTTTCGTCACAATAAAATGTTTCACAGTAAAGCAACAGCTAACTCGTGGGCACCGACACATGAGCAACCGAGTCAAAACAATTGGCCCTTTATAAGACAACCATTCAGTTCTAACAAGGAATAACATACGTTACTACACTAGATAGAATCGCTTCCAAAACAATGAACATTTCCCTGTTTACGACAAGAGTTAAACAAAGGTGTAACGATACGTACTAAATTACTATATTTTTGGCAATTAATTTCCAGCGTACGTTCAGTGTACCGGTTTTATTAACTTGAAAGAAATTTTTTTAACATTTACGTGTCATAAATCAATTTAACACACTGAGAAAAATAGATATGAAAATTTTACTACTTTTAACAGGAACTGAGGTATATAACAGTTAAAGCTTATGTGTTATTGCTGGTAAACAATAAAATTTTGTATTATTTTGAAAAAGTAAAAACTTTACCACCACTTTGACCCATTTGAGTTTTAACCTTTCGCATTCCTGCTTTACCTAACAAAGGATGCAATCTACTCTTAATAACAGCTGTTTTATTATAATATCCTCTTATCATTGAGTGGAATTAATCGTATATGCGTATACGTCAAAATTGTTACCAAAAAACAGTAAAATTGACACATCAAAGATATTTAATTTTATGTATATAAATATTATGAAAATAATAATTATGTTCTAAATTTGTATATGGAATGGTATATATAGTGGAATGTTAAATGAAATTTAAATTTACATTTGTATGAAACTGTATAAGTAGGTAATAATATAATCCTTTCATTTATACTTTCTAATAAGTGGTTCAATATCAAATTAAAATAAGAATATATTATACGATAATTTATTCTTGGACTCGTTGTACTATTTATCGAGAATTGGCTTCATATTCATACACTGAGAAAAACTTACAAACTAAAATTGTATACTTGCAACATATTTAGTTATTACTACTGCAAATACACTTGTAGCAATTCTAAACTATAATGTTAAGAACTATTTTCACTGCAACTCGATTTTAATTTGCTAAAAATATTTTTTAAAGCGTTTCGTTAACAAATTTGAAATGTTCTGTTTCGTTTCTTATTTATTATTAATCAATTTTTATCAATTATACTATGAGAAATAACAAAGTATTTATTTCACACACTATAGTTGTCTCTGAAACCAATTTTATTTATACAGTTGCGATAACCGAATATTTTTCATAACATCGAAAAAAAAAATACTTAACTATGTGAAATGTTTCATTTTTGGGGTCCCGCCATCCAGTGGATTACAATAAGCTCGACTCAATCTACTAAATCCTTAACAGATTTTATTTTTCCTATCGCTTGAATTGTCCGCGATAAAAAAGGAGTCCTCCGAAATGTTAACAATAACAATTTTTGAAGCGAATTCAAGTTTTGCTTCGAGATTTGGAAAGACTTAAAGTAAGACACAAAAGAGATTTCATTGTCATCGGAATTGTGGAATTGTCGGTGTTTCGATATTGAAGCCAACATCACATTTTACGCAATAGTGGTACCAATAATGGAAGCTTTATTTCCCTTTGAAAGGATGCAAACCGAATCCTTGAAAGCGTTTGTACTTTCTGTGGCTAGACAATTAGAAAATGGCTCGGTACTCTTTCCAAGTCGATATGCACCGTCAGCACATACGTGAGATACTCCGTAGCTTACCTAGCAGGACTTATCTCATATTTATAAGTGACTTCGCCCTTGTTCACATTACGCGAAATACCGCTAACAAAACATCCGTCCTTCGTATCATAATAATTTGACGTATTTATTGGTCGATGTGCTTGCTATCAAAAGGAGTGATTATAATACTTTTTGATAAAATATAAACGTTGGTTACTTTTTGAAAAAAGAGAGGATAATTCAATTATAATAATGTAGTGTAAATAAAGCAACCGGTAATAAAATGCTTATTTTATCAGCAAGGAACGTATACGTATTATTATTGCAATGAAAATAATATAATAAAATAATATTTATTTTAGTAAACCAAATGCATAAGGGAACGTTGGAATTTCATTTTAACATAATAATGCACTTTACGAGCAGTTTATAAATTTATATTTTTGATTTATAAATTTACACTTAAGGTTATAAAAATATTTTTGTTTAAATTTCATTTTATTTGTCCTAACAGAGTTATAACTTGTTAGAATCACTGTCTTATGCATTCAGATTACATACATCTTCCGACAACATGTTATAATAATCGTATATATTCTCCGAGCATACGTCTCTCAGTGCGCAAAGCGATGTGAAAGGTAGCGACTGGTGAATAAATAAAATGTAATTAGTATAGAAGTGGCTACCGCTTTAAATGGATGTACAAAAATGAAAAGATAATTTTCAATGATTTCTTCATCTCGCTCGTCTGCTGTAAATCGTTCATCAAATTATGTTGAATTCCGTCCGAATTTCCCCCGGAGAGGGCACCCTCGAGAAGCCGACATGAAAGAGATAATTAAACATGGCAGACGCATGCGATAAAATCCAATAAAATATGAAAATTGGACGGTGTCCGGCAATTCGCGGCTGAAAAAAAAGCTGCACGTTTCGTCTCGTAGAGCGCCGCCGACCAAGTGTCCCAGAGGGTTTTCTGCGTACATTTGATCCGGCCCCAAGCGGTTGTTACCGAAATTAGTTTGGCTCGCGCTGTCAATATAAATTGCCGGCGACAAGCGTATTCGTTTATTGTCTATACTCTCGTTACTGCGATTGCATTGTGCCCGTACTTATTCATTTTTTGGCAAATAAAATTATAACATTCAGCTTCAATTAAAAATATTTTTATTTCCCCGCGAGCTTCGGAACGCGGCCGGGCGGATAAGTTACAATTCGTTGCGGCGAAAATTGCTTAAACGAAACGTTTATTCCCTCGCACACTTTTCGCACTTGACTATTCGTATCGACGCGACGGATTGAGGGATGTTTTTAAATTGACAAATATTTATGACATATTTATGCGGCAGTTCCGACGCGAACGGTATTCAAAAACAATAAATTTGTAGTTCGCGCGAAAGAATAATTTCTGGCGAAATAATTTGCGATACTGATTTTACCATGATTTGGTAATAAATATTTGCGCCGATTCGAATAAATCCAACATTCCAGGTGCAGCGCTTTACATGTATTTTATTTATTCGCCGAATAATATAGCCATAAATTTGGCCGCTGTAATAGCGGCTGCTTACAAGTCCGGTCAAAGTATAAATTGTTATTTATTCTCTAAGCACAATTTGAGCAGTTCACTTCCCCCTGCGTGGTTTTAAATAATAAACTGCAAAATTGCGTCGTCCCTCTTCTCGCCCGTGGTACGCTCGGTAATGACGCCGCGCGCAAACAAAAAGCGAGACAAAGATAATATTTTTCAGAATAAAACCACACCGCACGAAAACAAATATATTACAAAGTTGTGGGAAACTCAGAAGCAAGAATCACAAGTTTAGCGGAAAGAAGAAAAGAGATTTTCAACCCACGAAAAATACAGCATAATGGCTGTTCCACGCGAGATTGCTATTGTAGTCTGTATCCTCATTTTTCTTATCATTGCCGTTATCGTGGCGCTGCCATAAAAATAGCCTACGCATTTTCAAACTATTCGCTTTCTCATCCCACAATCGATAACTGTAAAGGGTAGAACCTTTTGTCTTTCCGCAGCCTTCTTGAATTGTTCGCTCGCACTAAAACGCGACAAAAAGAGAAAGAAAGGGGGAGAAAAAAAGAGCGACGCGAGAATCCTTTTAACAGCGTATAAAAAATTTCACCACTGACAAAACGATGATTCCATCGCGTAATTTATTCTATAAAAGCGGCAATAACGTGATATTCGCGAAAAAAAATTCGCGAGACGGGGGATTATACGGATAAAAAAAAGGGGGAATAAAATAACGGCAACAACAATAAAACGGCATTTTTTAGTTTCATTCACGTCAGACCGTAGAAAAGCGCTTTATTCGCGGTGAGAAAAATATTAATTAGAAAATTCCAAAAGAACCGCAGCGTGTGTGTGCGCGCAGCTTTTTTTTCACCCTATTCGTGTATCAACATTGGCTAAATTTGACGACCCTTTAAAATGACATTGTTATGATTTAAAAAAAAAAAATTATCATCGTTTGTAAAAACAAGCGAGTAAAAATGAGGAAGGAGGGGATAAAATAGAATGGCGTGCGAGAAGGGAAACGCGTATGTGAAATGAAAAAGACACCAAAACATCGTTCATTCATCGACAGTGTTCATTATAATTCGGCTAATTTTGTTTGCAATGTTTACGTGTGAGCAAGCAACGCGCAATCGTTCATTTGCGCGATTCAATAATTTAAACAAAAAAAATTTGTAATACGATTGCCTTTTGCGTGTTCATAAATAATAATTTCGTTAAGTCCGGCTTTATTTTCAGAGAGCCCGCATTTATTTATTTAACAAACTGTGCCCGGTGGTGTTTTATTTACTTTTAATGGCGGACGTTTATTGCCTTACAATCACCGGAGTTTTTTATGAATTGCCAATAAAAGAAGCCGTTCATATTCTAAAATAAATTGTGTAACAAAAATAAAGTTCACGTTTGCGCGCGATAACGAATTCATTAGTTATTTGCAGTGCGTGGACGCGTACCGGCGGTATCAAAAGACCTTCGTTTTCGTGGTCAAACGAATGTTGAAAAAAAAAAAAAAAAGAGTAACATCGGTGACGTAAGCGAAGCGAGGCAGAAAATAAATACGGGCGAACGTGAGAATGCAAATGGTGCTTTTTCATTTGCGCGTCTGTTCGTCGGATAAATTCCAGCGCGCAGCTCAGCTCTGTACGTGTAATTTTTCTTACACATCACGCAATCGCCACCTGAATTCTTACGTTAACAGTTTTCAATTCCCACGGCAATTTCTGCACACAAATAAATCTAATTTGGAGGACGCGATTAAGTGGCTTGCACCCCCGTCTTCCCTTTTATCGCGGTAATAATTAATAAGTTGCGCGTCGAGTCGATCAATTCTCAGTTTAGAGGAGCATTATTTCGCAAAAAAAAAAGAAAAATACTTTACTTTTCTGTAAAACATCATAGATATTTTTTCATTAATGTATATATGGGAATAAATTCCCACATTTTAACTATTGATTATATCAATCAGTCCTGGGAATATCGATGTTTTTTGTCATAAATATTTTAGATAATTTATTCTCTTTCAAACACTTTAAAACAAAAGTAAGGTTTTTTGGCTATTTACAAACAGCTCATTTTATAACCTTTTAGGCAGTTTGATTCATTTTTGTATAATGGTAATTTACAACCTATGCCCTCGAAAATAGTAAGTCATATTTTTACATTATTCAAATTTTATTAATACTACTTTTTCTTTTACGACGCCCAGAATTTATCAGTAACTTCACCCAATATTTCCATTTTTATAATACACTATAAAATTTTATATTTAATTAAGAAAACATCTATTATCTCAGATAAAAAATAACAACTTAGTAAATTTAAGTTTATAAGTAACAATTAAATATCTGAAAAAAAATTTCATTTTTACATTATTCAATTTAACAGGACGGCCATTATAAAAGTATATACTTGACAAATATTTGATTTCGTCGTGTCTCCTTATTTCCTTCTCACTTCAAATATATAAATATTAATTAAATGCGTGTAAAATATCTGACAAGTTAATCCTTATAATTCAGTTTGAAGCCCATTTCGCGTTTAACAAGCAACCCTAACAAAAATAAATAGAAATTAATAAAACATTAATTTATTTTTTTATACAAATTCATTGTACAATGCATTTTATCATTTTCACAAATCGAAATTAATCACACGGTTTACCCCAGTAATTTTAATTAAAACTGAACACAATTGTAAAACAGCAAATTTATGCTATTGAAAGCTACACCCAATGCAATATATACCATTATTTTTAATACAACTTTTATCTATCCCACAAGCTTATTATGAACTTTAATTTACCTTTAATATATTTATATATTTATAACTTCCCTTCCAAACAATAACAAAAGACGATGTCATTTACAACAGAAATCAATAAATCAAGTCTAACACGCATTAACCGCCTTCACCCGCATCATACACCTGTAAATAATGTGTCTGCTGAAAAAAAAGAAAAAAAAAGAAAACAGGTGCCAGTTTCAAAATGGGAACCGAATCAAAGCCCGACAATGGAGGCAAATAGGTATCGTACCTTTCGCCCCACGGAAGTGTTCAAAATTCAGAAGTCAGCGGAAAATGACTGCGCGTTGTTTGCGGGCGTCACGAGAGACATCAAAGTTCGATACGGAATCGGCCATAATGCGACTTAGGGGAAGTTAAGCCAAGTTTCCGTACTACGACGATACACTTGTTCTTTTCCTTTCACGTCACATTATGGCGCGATGAATACGGTAGTCGGATTTTGAAGTGATTCGCGAATGACAGGTAGCGCTATAAGTCCCCGAGGTTCGATCCGTCAAAGTTTGCTTTGAGGTTCCGAAGCGGGCGAAACTCGGGACAAAGTTTTAGCTTTGCACGGGAAGAGGCCGCGTCTCGTGCGATTAATAGTTCGCACGTCACTATAAGCCCCCATCTCTGCTTACGTGTTGGTGGGCTGCGTGAATACGTCTGAGCGCGGATATTCACCGACGTGCCCCACGCACACACGCACAGCACGCACACACACACACACACACACATCGGCGCAAATAAACACGCGCCCGCCGTCTCACGTACACACGCACAAGTGAACGCGCGTCCGCACTGCCAGCGTGTGCGTGGACGCGCAAGCCTAGCATATTAGGGGAAGGTTGGTTCGAGAGGCTGACACGCTGGCTGCTTCGGAATGAGCAGAACCATGCTGCCGTAACACTGCTGCTAATTAAACGATTAATCATCGAACGAATGACACGTCGCTCGAACTGACTCGCGGGTGTGAGGACCCTCCCGCCGCGTCATGCCACTGATATGTAACATCTGCATATTTTGAAAGAGTCGCTGCGAGATACCCTTAAACGCTGCGACCAGAGAGTTGTGCGTCATTCGCGCCGTTCGTCTGTAAACCTGCGTTGCCATTTTGTACTGACAGTTGTACGCATCGTTGGCGCCATCATCGCATCATGAAATCATCGATTCCATTGTCGGTCGTATTTTGTCGTTAATTAATGCCCCTGTAATACACCGGCAAAACGGATTTTTCAACCGGAAAAATTGCATTGTCGCGGCGTCGATTATAATACGTTCGAAAGTCATTTGGCAGAGTAATTGCAATGGAGAATGGGATATTTGAATTTATTGTTTAGATATTGTTTCGTTTCGGCTGTGCCGAACGGCGATGGATATTTTTGTTTGATAGGAAAATACGTTGAACGCGGTGTAATGTTCATTATTAATATTGCGATGGAATATCTGGATCGGAGGTATTTTCCAGTTTGTAATGTAAACTTTTCGAAAGTACGATATTGAGGTGTAAAGAGATTAGTCTGCCAAATTTTGTTGCATGTAATTATCCTTTGGTCTGATTCAATTCCATGGGGTCTGAGTAGATCAGGGCGTAACTTAATTGTAATCTTGTTTGCTCAACGCTAATTATGACCCAAATGTTGCAAAAATCGTCGGATTAATCGGCTTCTCAACTGGAACTAATTGCAATTAATTTAAACCAATATTTATAATTGGTTTGTTTCCGAGCTGTCATCGAGTCTGTTCAATTTGTTCCTCGACAACATAATTTATTCAGTATTTTAACAATCAGTCCACTTTTTTTATCGTCTAATGAGTCGCGCTTTGAATTCGAGCGTGATTAAAATTTGATTAAAATTGAAGTTCTGTCAAAACGTCACAATTTTGACCAGTCTTGCATTTAACGTGATTGGTTGTATTTTATTTCAATGATCAACGCCTGATTACATCTAAACATAACGTAATTGTAATCGTGTTTGCACAGTTGCCGTCACGGGTCAAATATTCTGGAATAATAAATTCGAATCTAATCAATTTCATCAGTGCATCTAGTGTAAGCTAATTAAACTCTGTCATGTCAAAGTAGATCTGATGAGAGCAAAATCTATTTATATCGGGGTCTAATCTCATCGGTTCCGTCATTATTTGTACATTTTTTAAACCTGAAATAATCAGGAAATACGTGCACGCGATTTTTACGAATTTATAAAGATAAACTCTTCTATTATCGCCTGAACGATAGAGCGAAAATTAGATTCTTCGAGTCTATATTCATTGAGAATTTGGTCCCTTTTTAATCAGTTATTGTGTAGCATTGAATAACACTTCGAATCATAGATTTTTACTGATCATACAATTGTCCTATTAGTTTATCAACTAGTTTACCAGTTGATGTTGAATAATTTAAATTAATTTATATTGAATAGTTTCAATATAAATAAATAAATATGTACTTCAAGAATCATCTTATGTTTCACTTCATTTCACAATCACAACCCTATTAATCACAAATAAATTAAAACAAGATACTCATAAAGGAATGCATTTGACTTAATGTTGAACACGCTTTAATACCTAAAACATTTTGCGTTCTTTGGTTCATTCAATTCATGATGAAATGAATTTTTATTTATTGATTCAGAGGTAGTGTTCAAGTTAAATCCGACTACACTGAAGGGTATTAAAGCCCCTTTTAACAAAAGTCAAACGCATTTGAACGTTAATCTAATCAACTTTTATGCTTAATAATCCACGAATTCATGTTGAATCATAACGTGAACAATCACTAACGTCGTCCATTCTTGTTCTGTTTCAGGTAAGCACTTGTTGAATACTCTCTCCAACCCTCAACAAACTTACGTAAGTAGGGGAAAAGCGCATTAATGTCAACAAAACGAGGTCGAGAGATATTATGCGTGGCCGTTGTTTTTTTTTCGCGTTCTTTCTTTTTTTCGCGGCAATGTTTTAGCTCGTGCGTTACCGCAACTCAAAAGGACTATTTATACGAGCGAATCGGTCGGAACTGCACGATTTTCGGGCTCGAAACGAGAACCCGAGCTGAAAGGAAGAGCTGACGCGGTCGAAAAACGAACGGAGAACAAAGGTGACATTTCGTAATCGAATCGAGCCATCGATTGCAGTGTGACTCCCGCGATTCACATTGATTGATTCGTCTGTCCGTTTCAATGTCCATCCATCGATGCCGCCGCGTACAGATTCACGATTTGCGCCACATTTCGTTCGTTTGTTCCGCGTATCGGTATCCGACATCGCTATCCGTATATTATACGTTGCGGTCAATGGTCGCGGACTATGATTTGTTACCCTGTCTTCGACATGTGTTACGTCCCCGACCTCCGTTCCGGTCTTATATTTCATATGAACTCATCACAAAATCGACCATCTTGAATATAATAAATTTTAATGCTGGGTCGGATGGAAATCTGGTTTCAAATGAAATCGCCCCGACGAAGTTCGCTTATGCGAGCATTGTTAAGGACAATCTTCCGCCTCGTACAGTTAATCAAAAGTTTATGAGCCGTCCAACAAAAAAGTATTCGAAATGTTCTAAAATATGCGCGTGCACGCTCTTATGATTTTTGCACTTTTATATTGTGTACCTTTTTATGTTACCGTGAATCGCTAACTAAAATGAAAAGTCTTGAACGAAAGAATCATAAAGGGATAGTATTAAACACTTTTTGCAAGCATAATTTTTTTCCCCTCTTCTTTTTACGGACAAGTATAAATTGCAGTTAAAATAGACAGTAGATACAATGATGCCGAAGAGTTGAGATGAAATTTTGTTGCTAACAAAGGTTGTTATATCTTTACAATGATTTAGAAGTTGTCGCTTTAACAAATTAAAAACAATAAGCCCTGTATGATTGATAAAAATAATTGTAAAATACAATGTTTTATATTATATACACGTAGAAAAATTATCATATTTTGCAAAAATATCTTACTATAGAAAATTGATATATTATTATATTGTATAAAATACAATTCAATGCAAATCAGCACTAGAGACTACCTTTGTGAAAAGCATGTTATTGTCACAATACTAGACACATGAAATTTATTTATGGGTTTTGTATAAATGTCACTGATAAGCCGCATGAGGCAAACACTACAGCATAAATGACAGAATTTGTATTTGTATGTAAGAAAATAAAGCATATCTGGCCATAAATTTATTTATACATAACAGAGAATTTGTCAAATGTTGATACAGTGACATTGAAATATTTTCTACATAGGTATTGCGAGAAATATTTATCGCGCCTTTTGCATTGAGAAAAAAATGATATTAAAAATAACTATACTATCTGACGTTGGAAATATATCAGCTATGATGTTTAAACAATTACTGTACACAACTATTTAACACAATTTTACCTAATACAACAACGTGTAAGAATATAAACGAATGCTTTTATGCAAAAGCATGTATAAAAATAATTCATAAAACAGAAAATGAATTGAATTGAACAGTGCTTTTATATTTATATGCTATCTCACTTTAGAAACTTTCAAATTTAGCTTGATAGAAATGCACCAACACTTTGACCGACAGCAACAACTGATTCTAAATTTAGCCATTAATTACCATTAAAATTCTTCCGGCTTGCAACAAACCAATATTCGAAAGTGTTGTTCGCAAAAACGCATTTGCATTAGCTGAGCTGTGTTGCTGAAAAGCGCACGCACAATAAACAGTTTCCTCTGTTGAATGCATGTTAATTTGGAAACAACTTTATACTTCAATTAGTCGCGAAAAATAATATTGATGAAACTTCTTTTGAAGTTACTCCGTTATTATCGCCGAGTTGCAATCCGTTCATAGCTTCGTTGTCTGTCAGTACGCGCGAACGCAATTTATCCTATACAGATACCTATTTCTACTCCCCGGTTTTCTCCGCTGCCTCGGCTTTCTCCGCGATTCCAAAAGACCTTGAGCGCTACAGGTGTCGACGAGATACAGGTGTTGCCTGTTTCCGTGTTGCTCGCTGCTACATCGACGCCCACCACATCGACGCGGACGAGCAAAACTTTTGCAAAATTCTATAATGTTGTCTTTTATGCGCGGATACTTTCTTCCTTTTATTAACCGTCTCTCGTATTTTATGAACGAAAAACTTGAACAAGAGCCATAATAGTTGTAATCAAAAAATAATTTTAAATTGAAAAACTAGTTTATTGCGCCGACTATACGGGAAATAAGTTACGTTAATCGAAAATGTTTCCGTAACGCTCGACCAATAATACAGGGCCGTTGAAATTCCGTCGCTATGATGACTTTAAAGCCGCCGATACAGCAAACGCGTATTAATACACTTCGGTGTGGGAACCGTCAACTTGTAATACCGCAGATTCTTGGTGTAGAAACAGTTGTGTGCATTAATACGTGTATTAGTGTATTCACGCACAGACAAACTTCCACGTATATATATATTATTCCTGCAAAATCAGAAACTTTCGTAAGTGGATAAATTGAACGGCGTAATTGGAACGACGGTCATGATAGAGTAAGATGAAAATGGGACGGAAAGAACCGACGTCTGGTGTTTGCGGCTTTGAGGTTCTTGAATGAGTCGTGGACGAAAACGAAACAACTGATAATTGCCACGTAATATCTCGCCAGCTTGAGTATCGCTGTCTTGAAATCCTTGTTTTTTATATTCGCAAAATCCTTTTATATATTTGCACGTTAAAGGTATCAAGACTCATCGAATTTCGCCTCGCTTTGGCTTCCCTTGATTGGAGTATCTGCTCGTTTAACGAACGCCTGCAAAATAGAAAAGAGAATGCGAATCATAAAAAGTTCGTTTCAGATTTAACGAAGTTTTATGCCGAAAGAAGACGAATTCATCGACTTTTATATACAATAAATTGTGGGCATTCTATAGATCGTAAATTACCCCATTTAAAGTCCGTCGAATTGGGGTCATACCTGCGAAGCGTAAATTCGGAAATAAACGAAATTATTCAGCTTATACACGCATATTCATTCAGTTTATTTCGTCATTATTAATATTCATTTTTGCGTTATTATAGAGATAAATTTAATTGAAAAGGATTGAAATAATTCAAGATTTTAAATATTTTGGAAAGTTAAATCAATAAATTACCCACTTTGTAGAGTTACACGTGAAAAATTATATATTGGGACCTTGTTGTAAAAGACAGCTGAAATTGAATGAAGAGATTGAATTAAATCAAAACATCATCTTTATGAATTGGATTGAAATATAATTAATTGTATTTAAATCCATAATATTCGCGATTAATGATAATAATCATGCAATAATTATCATTATTTTGGTGTCTTTCGTTTCTAGTATTTAAATTTGTAAACGCATCAAAGAAATGAGACGGATAAATTGTTCAACTCATGTAGATTGTTCGCCATAATATAAATTTACTTAAATAATGATAAATACTTTAATAACGTTAAGCACAATGGAATATAGGGAAAAAATATGTATTAATACGAGTATTATAAATAATATAAAATTATTAATATTATATGCAGTATACTGTTATTACTATATTATAATATTTATAATTTAAAGTTTAAGGAATAAATCCTGTTAAAATAAATTATTCAGATACACTAATTGAATCACGAGCCAAACTTATTATTGAATAATTAACCTCATCGTCTAATTATTAATATCTAAATAAAATATAATTCAATTTCTCTTTTTCACGTAACAGTAAAACTATATTATTCAGGTAATAATACATTGAGAAAAAAAATCGTTAAATTTTACCGCACTTTCAATAATCCATTGATACCATATTTGTTATTAAAATAATACTCAAAAGTTTGATATAATTTCGATCTCTCGATTATTTCATTCTAAAACAATTAAGTATAAACATACTTAAGTGACAAGACACGTATTCATCGCGCGATCTGCCTCCCGTAAGATATAAATATGATTAAGTTTGCTTGAAAATCGCGCGAGCAAACAACTTGGGAACAAATCGACCATAAAGAATTGCGCGATAATTTACAGCTCCTGGTGGAGTTCGTCAAAATCCAAGTCACACAGTTCGGTTTGCGTCGTTTTTCTTTGCAATGTATCCCGAGAGTCGCGCAAAGCAGCGGGTTAAAGGCAAAAAGGAGGAAAAGAAAAGACAAAAAAGACGGGGGGAAAAAATATTCGACGACAAAGGCAACAACGACGACGGAAAAGAAGAGTAAAGAAAGCCCGGGGGAGGGGATAGGAGTTAAAGCATCTGAAGTGTGCAGCGAATGCACGAATAATTCATAACGCGGAAATATCGTCCGGCAAATCGGATTCCGGCAAATGCATTTAGAAAATTAGCGGGACATTTCGCCGTGTATCCTTGTTTTAGCCGAGAAGTAGGAGCCGAGGAAAGTGAGACGCCGGCGCAGAAGCGGAAGCAACTGACTGCGGAAGAGAAATACCTCCGGCCCGTCGGGACGAACTTTTCTATCGCCGCCGTCCCTCGGCAATACAATTAAAAAGATTGTGAAAGTTTTCGAAGCGCCCTCTACAAAGTTGGCCGCATAACTTGCAACCGACGAGCGCTGTTTTGTCTTCCAATCAGCGAGTGGAGTATTCCGAATATTCTTGGTGGAGAATGAAAGAGTTTCGTCGCAAAGTGTCCTTTTATGCTCCTTGGCTGCGTAATCTCTTCTAGAAAACGGCTCCGCGCGATGGCCACTCGGCACTCGAGAATCATCCGCCAACTGATTTCCTTTTCGAGATTGTTTTCTCGACCGCGCGTCCATTTGCTGTATTTTCGCGATTTTTCTCGCCACTCTTTTTCGCGCGTGACCTTCCGCTTGTTTCGAGTCACGGTTATATTTTCGAGATAGCGAGCAAAAATTGACAAGCAACCTTGCCCCTCTTATTTCGCGACACTCGCTTTTTGACTCTCGATTGTCGAGCGCCGCTTGATGTGGATTTTCAGGAACATTTCTTTTATCCTCCGAGAAAAGTGTTTCGAATTTAAACTCAACTTGTTGGATCTTGAAATTGGGTTGAATAAATACAAAAAAATACACGTAAAAGGGAAATATTGATATTTTAACTCCACTTTTGTTTAAACAATTACTTATCGTCGCGGAGGTGAATTTACAATTTTTATTATTAAACACATTGAATGCAAAATGAAATGGTGGAATACATTTTGGTGTACGGAGTACTCTAAATGATAAAGACGGAGCAATCTAGGGAATCAAAGAATTTTTGTGCAGACATCGTCGAGGGGAACAAATTGCTGGAATTTACGTGTCGCTTATTTGTTCGCGCGAATTGACGGGATTATCAAATTAAACGCCGACTCTTTCATTAATACATTATTTAAGGAACGAATTTCCGTGAATATGAAAAAAAATTATAGCCGCACTGAAGTCGAGGAGATAAAGTTTACGACGCTGCAAATTACCGCTCTTCGCAACAGCTTTCAGTCGCGCATGTATACAAACCTGAATTTTAATCTAATATGAGTAGCTAAAAT
The DNA here is from genome assembly GCA_022817305.1 of Leptoteleia sp. ZL-2020. Lineage (NCBI taxonomy): Eukaryota > Metazoa > Arthropoda > Insecta > Hymenoptera > Scelionidae > Leptoteleia > Leptoteleia sp. ZL-2020. The sequence goes on from JABFPN010000743.1 coordinate 29,873, forward strand.
GAAAAGTTTCCCGTGCTCATTCACAGACATGCCCGGGAATTGCTTAAAACGCAAACATATGCAATTTAAGATTATAATGAGAGTTTGTTTGCCACTCAGTAGTATAACGTCACTTTTACATCCAATCCTTCCCACTCGAGTCGATTTTAGCGTTCAAGTTCAGATATTTGCTGCAGTTATTAATCGTAATTACGTTTGTCTTATACTACTTTTCACCGCACTCTCTACTTTCAAAAAGCATTACGAGCTTCTTTACGGTTATATCATTTTAGTATAAAATTAATCGTCGAAATTCCTCGCTGCATTTTTGCTTCAATTTTATTATTTTCCTCGTGACTGAAAACTAATTTAATTAATTTCCAAACTGGAAACAGCGATTTATATCTGAATATTTGAATAAGAAACTGCTGTCTATAAATTAATAAATGCAACAACATTAATTTAATAAACAATTTCCAAGGCACACTTATTCTGCAAATAAAATGGCAATAAACCTTATTGGTTGCAGAATAGGATAGTTAAAGTTGGCACATATGCAAAAGGTTTGAAATATTGAATTAATTTTGTCACAAAAGAATTCTCATATCTTTACACAGTAAATATTCATTTATCACGCACATTTGTTTGTTTAAAAAAAGAAAAGTAACGTGTGATTTGGAAGTCAGATAAGAACGCCGGGCAAATGTAATAGCCGATCGAAAATATAATATTTATGGAAGGTCGAAATGTAAGATTTTTCTAATACAACGGATTTCTCCGGGAAACGCTCGCAGGCTTAAAAACGTCATAAGAAGATAAATGCTCATCGCGGCAGAAACTCCGGGTGTTTTTAAAGGAGGCGAGTTTCCGCGTCGGACCACCGAAAACTCAAGTTCCCCGCCTAAAGCTCCGTCTCCTCCGCGATTGTTCACCGAATGGAGTTTAAATTTTGAAGCGCCACTTTTTCATATTTAAATTCGCCTCACGCCAGCCGTCCGACGGCGGAAGCGAGCAGTCGGCGTCGCGATATTTCAGTGAGATACTGTGCTTTAATATTTAAGAAGGTCGTGCGCACGCGGAACGATGTCTTGGCCCGACGCGTAACGCTCTCGGTTGTAATACGCGTTACTCGTGCTTTGTCGCTGCAAATTCGAGCATCACGTTGGAACTAACATGATTCCAGTCCCGTCTTATAAAGTTCTGAATGCGCGACAAAAAGCACCGGATAAAACCTTGATTTCACAAAGGACCGTATCTCACAATTTTGCATTATCTCCAACAGAACTTTCCCATTCCGCGGCGAACGCGTAATCTTTTAATCATTTTTCGGGCCAGGCCGAGTGCATTTTTACACCGCTATCTCGCGCTATAAACGATTTGTAGCCCGATGTTTTATGCATTGCGAAATTAAACGCTTTCACTCGCGAATAGACGCGCGCCAACATTTTTCGCCGCAAATTGAAACGCCCAAATGCTGTAATCAATTACGAAACGTCAAATTTAAGAGTCCGTACATTTGTTCATTTTGTCGTCAAATTTCGGCCGTTAAATAACGGCTCTCGAGCGCGTATCTTTTATTCGCCGTTCCACTTTGCCGCGTCATTTATTGGACACTCAAATTAAATGAACCCCAGTTTTGTAATAATCGAGGGGCGGGAGGGAGGTGAGAAAAACATAAAAATGGCACGCGAATCTTATTTTTCAATCGAATTTCAGCCGACATCCGTAAAAGTATTTTTCTTCTTGCAAAAGAAAGTAGAAGAACCACATTTATCGGGAAGCGAAAAGCTTAAAAGAAAGGTTCAAAGTCGAGTCGCGTTTTTCTTCCATCCTTAACCTTAATTGCACTTTATTACAATTCGAATCCGGAGAATTTCGCGTCTTCGTAGCATAGAGGCGAAGAGCCCACTTGCCGCGATCATAACTCATGGCCTGAGAATCCTTAAGGACGGCTCTAAGGAGGAGAGAAAGCGTGCGGTAAGAGGAAAGAGAATAACTGAAATTTATGGGGTATATGGCTGCGCCAAATTCCCGGCTATATCATCCCCCGGAGCCCACTTACCTAGTTATTCTTGAATCGCTCGTTCGCGTGAACTATCACCAGTTCTTTGGTGAAGAGGGCTTGTCTCAAATTGTGCTTAGTTCGTTTGCAAAATACACACCCATGCACTTCGGAATACGTCGAATTACAAGTTTCGATTGCACCTGTTGTCCTTGTTTATGCTCGCCTCGTAGCCCATGCGCTTTGACTTTGTCTCGTCCCAGTTTTGTCCCAATACGAACCAACGAATGTTCCACCCTTTTATTTCGCAGTGGCAAAGTAATTTGTATATTTAATTGCTTTGTATAACGCAGAAATGTAATTTCTCCTTTTGGTGGCATTTTTTTATTACCAATATTGAAGTATCTCGGTTCATAATTTAAATACAGTTTCGTATTGACGCAAAATTAAACGACAATTAAATTGCTTTACGTTCGAGAGAGAACCATATTTAGAAAACAAAGCGAGAATTTGAATAATGCTTTTCAGAGAAGCTGACGTAATTTCTATAGCAACTTTTTTGGCAATGCTGTAATTGGATTATTCATACGTATGTAAAATATTGAAATCATATTAAATGCCAGTATGCGCAATCGCATAAAATTACAACTTGAACAATGAAACTGCATTTTAATAGACAATGAAACTGGGAAATCCCGTAAAATTATGTTGGATACAAAAGTTTCACTTAAAATTTACTATCACCGTATCGCCCCTCCCAACCTATGTAATAGGAAACTTGCGCATGACAAAAGTACTTTGACGCATCTTGCAAAATAAATTTATGTCACGGTATAATTTATCCCCTCGCAAAAGAAGCAACGCACTATACGTTTCTTAATTTTACTGCACTTGAGTTGGACGTTGAAGAGAGCTCAAAAAATATTCCTATCTATTACGAAGCATTTCAGTGATATAGGAATTAAGTTATTTAAAAGTGAACAAACGCTCGCTGAAGTTGCACAGAAGTATTAGGTAAAAAGTTATTTTTTTCTTTGTGACAACAAAATTTCAACTATTTGCAACGACGTCGTTTTTCCTCTCAAGAGTATCAATTTCAACAAACTGAAACGATTAATTATTTTCGAGGCGGGAGGTGAGGATAAGGGGATCGACGGTCGAGATTGCGGTGAACTTCTTTTGAAGAACTAATTGACAAAAATAAGCCGAAAGAGTATTCGATTTTCTATCTCCGAAATGAGGCGGTCTAATTATAATATCGATTAAACAATAAATGGGTCAGAACTTGGGTAACGCTTCGGTCGCTATTTATGTCGGAGTGAATTATTTATTTGTCAGCGTTGAATTTTTAATTAAACGAAACTGGAATTCTGAAACTGCGTATCTCGCCGAACCAATTCATAAGCTTTATGAATAATCAACCGATGGGATGACTCCGCGCGAGTCAACGGAGGCTTTTTCGCTCGCACCGCGGTAACGATAATAAAATTTAGACCGCCGTGAAATTTTCGCTCTTTATGAGCAATTTGGCCCGTAGTTGTCCGCGAATCGTTGTTACTAGCCGTCCGATCGACAAATGGAAATTGTATCCCGGGTTTCGTCCCAACATACGGCACAGTCACACGTTGAATACTTCATAGAGTGTTCCGAACGCACGGCCAGTCGCTCCGGAAGGACATGATTATACTTTTACGAGAACAAAAAACGAGGTTGATGTATGCTGAATAAAGCATGAAACGAAACTGAAGTGTAGTCAAAGGCGCAACCCGGGACAGGGAGACAAAGGCGCGTTTTTCTCGCGAATAGCTGCGTTGTATCAAGCAATTTAATTCGCCCGATTTTTTATCAAACAATTTTTTTCCGTCCAAGCGACGCGCGTTCCGTTCAATTTTATGATCTCATTTGAATAAGTCAATGTCTATCGGGAGAGGGGCGCATTATCACGATATGCCGTCATATTTTTCAGCCACTTACATGCGCAATAATGATTTTTCCCTCTTCCCCTTCTTTTTTTTTTTTTTTTTTTTTTTTTTTTTTTTCATTAGCCGACGAAACTTCTTGACGAGGAATAAGCGAGTTAAAGGGACGCGGGAATCAAAAGTGTATTAAAAAGCGATTCATTTTTCGATTTGCCCTAGAGTGTTCGTTAAATCGCAATATACCTTCTTTGCTAAAACCAGAAATAATAGTATTAGGAAGCCCTTACGAGTCGGTGTCTGCAGCCGCCTAACTGCTACGCCCTTCGTTGACCCTTTCGCTATAACGACGAGAAACTATCTCGACGAATCAGCCACTGTCAGCCTACACTGGCTTTTCTCTAACCAGATCCGACGCCCTGCCTACGTGAAATTGTCCCGACCGACTCGTAAGACGACATTGTAAGGGTTGTTGAGTGACTGGAACCCTGAAAATGATTGCCAGTACTTCGTGCAATGTCAGCGAACGTGATAATTTACATTTCGTCTTACGGTTGACTCTGCGTCAAATCGGATTGTATTTCTAAAATATTATTTTCGCACCTTCAAAGCGTAACGAGGAACGAAAATAATTGTTTGCGTAAGCTTAATTAATACAGTAATTTAACGTGCAATTAGTTAAACACAATAGATTTTATTATTGCAAAATAATTATGAAAGATGAACGTTCAGGAAAATAATACCACTTGAGATGCTTAATTACTTATGTACCTAAGAAATTTGAGAAAATTTACATATGGTAAATAAATACAGATTTGCTTATTGCATAGACAGACTGAAGAGTAAAAATCATTTAATATTTCCGGTATTGTTTTTTTCATATTTCATTTCACTAACGTGATTGTAAATAGTTTGGCAAAATTAATTATTGACGTTATATGTTGAATAAAAATATTTTTCTTCCAATAATTAATTCATTTATTCGTAATTAAAATTATATAAATATACAACTCTGAAAAAGTTCGCCTGCTGCAATTCATCTATCACACTTTGTTTCTTTCTTACTTTAAATAATTTTAATATGATTTCGTTTCAATCGCATTTTTGCTATTTTGCAGCAAAGCGAGTAAACAATCCTCTTAACTGAGATTCAGTGTAAATATGAATTTCAATCTGCCGCGTAACTCGTATCTTTTATGTATCCCACATGCGGCGCTGCGAGTATAACATCAAAGCAAATTGCACACTGCTGCTTTCGAAATTTGTCTCTCGCTGAAGCAAGTACGGAACATTGTAAACCAGGTAATGCTGAAATGGTAACAAAAATCAGCTGTGTTATGTATTATTACAGGAGAGGGGTTGATTGCCTAATATGGCACCGTTATTTCAACAAAAGATATGGTTAAATTATCTTAAAAATGATTTCTAACATTGCAATCCTTACCCGCGACGCCGGTTTTTGCCCTATCTAACTAAGGGTGATATATATACATTTTATTTCAACGGATTAAAGCAAATATGAACACTGTATTTATAAGCCTGGCGCCTGAAGTGACTTAATGAAGCGACGTGATTTAGTAATCATAAAATTTTAATGCATTCATTTGCTAATTTTGTAATATTTAATCTAGTTATATTTTGCGCACCGTGAAATGTAATATAAATTTAAATTAAACTTTAGAGTATTAAAATGCACAATTACATTGCCTAAATATTCTTCCTGTAATTTTGTAAGTTAATTATCAAGGGTATGTTAATAATTAGTTTACATGACCACGCGCTGGCCAAAATATATTGATATACTTGGCTGTAATAACGATATTGTTAAAACAATTAGCAAGTTAATTTTACAAAGTCCTATATGTACAAAGAAAAAGATTTTAGTAAATTATGTCTACGGAACGAAGTTATTTATCTGTCAATACTCACAAACCGAATTGTTAAGGATTAAATTTACAAAATATTTGCAATTCTTTAAATTATATTATAATTCCTTATTAAAATTGTGTAGTAATCGAAACATTAAACTATATTAAACGCATAGACCATTTCAGTCACAGATAACCTTTCACATACATAAACAAATGATTAAATACAATAAATATTTTATAAAGATATGTTATAAACAATTATATAACTTGCCCTGTGGTAATAATTGTGGTTATTGAGTGCAAAAGTTAACATTGAAAGGAAAAAGCAAAATGATAAGTCAATTTAAGATTAAAATCGATAATTATCTTTAAAATGTTATAAATATAAATTCGCTTAAATCTCTCTTCGTTTATTTTGCGCGATAAAAACAATTCCTAGGTACAACTCGTCTCTTGCTTAATTATGAATTTTAAAACTTCATTGTTATCATAACAATTCAAAAATCGGTGCTTTATGTAATAAATTGCAGTTCATTTTTCCACGTTATTACCGTTGTTATTGCCGATCAACGTAACTTTTCGAAAGAAAGTTGATAACGAAGAAAAGTTAGATAGATAGACCCCAAACGGGAACAATGTAACTGAACATGAATTACAATACGTAACGCGGACGATAGCTTGTGCCTGGCACGGTTACGCACGAAACGCCCGCCACCCCCAACTCTCCACCCCCCCCCTCCCTTCGCCGTGAAAGAATATCTTCTTGACGAAAGGGGCAAAGATACGGCTGTTTCGGTGGCTTGCGTTTCACAAATGGGCCTCCGATTCGAGCCGAAAAATAAACGAACCTCCCCGCCTCTTCTCCCCTTCAGTCCGTCTCGCCACCCTTCCCCGAGCTTTGCAACCTTCCCTTTTATTTATTCCGCACGAGCCAAACGAGAGTTTTATAGCCGTAGAAAATATTGTGAATACAAAGATGCAGTTTGGTTTGTGAAAAATTAAAATATAGCTATTTTACAGTTCTTCGTTTTATTCGCTCGCTTGTTCGCCGAATGAATTATTGACGTATCTCGGAATTGAATGGAATTGCCGACGAGATTTACGCTTCTATATCATAAGACGGAGGCGATATTCAATGACTTTTTATTCCCCCATCGGCATTAATTGTTACTCTTTTTAAACAAACTCAAAGAGGCGAGCCATTCATTATTTATGGAACCCATCAAACGCCGCGTCAATGTTTATTATCGATGAAGACCCTTTCTTTCTTCTTCTTTTTTATTCATTCGACTTCCGCCGCCGAAGATTTCAATAAATCACCGACGTAAACAATCGCACCCTCCCGATCGGCGGGCCACGCAAACGAGCTCGCTCGCAAAAACAATTTTCTGATTTCGAGAATTATTGCGACGTGTTTATTTATCAAAATCGCCTCCACCCCAGACCCCATTCGTTTTGTATTCCATTTTAGTCGGCTTATGATCACAAAATGATAGCAAGGATCGAGCCGCGCGTTTGTCATACCGTTCCCGTGCATCGCCTCTTCTGAAATACGAGATCGAATTACCTCGACCGTTTTCCGCGTCTCCGCTAGATCCCCGAGATATATTAAATTGTTATACGTCGTACGACAGCAATATCTTTTGCTGTCAACGATCCGGCCCCTCTCATTCCTCCCGCACGAAACGCAACAAGATTTTTCTTCCGACCGTTTCCGAGCATTCGAAATTTCCGCATCGCCACTTCCAACCCGCGACGGCAAACATCATTATACACACGAGGCGGGCAACGAGCGAACGGAACGGCCGAGCTTCGGCGATAACGAATCACCTCGAATGCCGATGACGAAGCGTTCAAGATTGAAGAGCGCGATGCGAAGGGCCCGGAATTCGCGCGCGCTTTATTGCGCCGGCGAGCGTTGAACGATTGTCACGCGAAATTCGAATTGGCCCCCGCACTTAACGAACGTGCCAGGCGCGCTAAGTGCAAGCGCCCGGGCGCTTCCGCCTTTGGTTGAAAGCGCCAAGGAACAATGGAGCTACGATTTTGCTACGTAAATTACCCTCTTTTACGTATTTCCGCTTTCCGTTTCGCATAATTCGGGTCCGCTGACGTTTAAACCGTGACCGTGCGCGCGAGCCACGCAAATCGATTCGCGATTATAATTAAAGACGCGTCCGGGGCAGGGGGAGGGTTTGCGGGGAGCGTCGACAAAACCGCCATTAAAAGCGACGCTCAAAATGCATTCACGGTTTCCGGTATTTCGATGCCAACGAAAAACATCCCTAACGATGTTTACCCGCGGCAAATTACAGCGAGCCGATAAATACGCCGAGCAAATATTGAAATCGCACTATTTTGCCAAGCCGAACTTTGCGTCATGCGCCGGCAGTAAATCTCGTCGCTTTCCATATTACCGCGCGCAACACCGAAAAGCCGAACGTCGAGGTCGGCCATAAACAAGAATCGAAAAATCCAGCAGTAGAAAAATATCCGTCTCGCTGATCAAGCGAGCCCCGCCATTTATTCCCCGACCCTGTCTGCCGAGTCGATGAGCGGGAATTACGCGCAAACATGTTTTCCTCGCGTGGCAATAGCGGGCCCGTCCACTTGGCAAACTCGGCCGGGAAATAAGTCGCGGCGAAATAAATGTCATTGACGTCGGTGGGAAAAGGTTCGTCGCGTTACGGGACGCACAGTTTTTCATCGCCAAGTTGGCTTTACTTTGCAAACGATAGTGGCGAATACGCGTCGTCGTAGTCTGAGGCGCGCGCGAGGGTTCCAAGTGTCGAGCGCGAAATGCTGCTCCTCGCGCGACTGCTTACCAGTGAGTTTTGCCCCGCGACGGCGATGTTTCCGCACCTCTTTTTTCCCCAGCATTCGATTTTAACGGCGTATCGAGTGAACGGATTTGCGTATTTGCTGTAAATATTTGGTGTTTGAACCGTTGTCAATTTGTTTGGAATAATTCAGGTTTGGCTTTTTCAATACGGAATAAATCGTGCTCATTTTTTTGTTTAAAATTTAGCTTACTTGATACGGATTTGTTTGTATGCATAAGGATACGTTAATCGGTGAAGATTAAATTAAAAAAAAAGTCAAACTGAACTTGATTTATATATTATGAGGATAATTGATAATGAATATTGATAATTGTACGAAGATATTTTTTTATGAAACTTATTTCTCAGCTTATGCTCAAACATTTTATATTGTATTGTATTCCCGCGTGGAAAAAACATTGTGGCAGAGTCTATGGCAGCACTGTGGCTAAGACTGTGGCATGCGGGAGCCCACAGTCTTGGCCACAATAAGCCACACATGTTGCCGCAATGGATCGACTGTGGGATGTGGCCAGGAGCCACAGTCGAGCCATAGTGG